>LOJH01033763.1:0-16201 GCA_001685095.1 Ellobius talpinus | reverse complement strand
ATCTATCTATCTATCTATCTATCATCTATCTATCTATTATCTGTCTATCTATCTGTATGTTTCTTATGCCTTTTCTTTCCTTCTGTTTGTTTTGTCCTATCCTATTCTTTATTGTTTTGTTTGATCTTATCCTAACCTATTTTATTTCATTATTATCCTTTAATGCCTATTTGATTTCTAAGGAGAGACAGAAAGGGTATGAATCTGAGCTATAGGAGTAGTGGTGGGGGACTTGGAGGATCTGGGGGGCATAATCAGAAGATATTGTAGGAAAAACTTTTAAGAAATGAAAAAAGTTGTAGACTAAACCATGACTCACTAATTTTTTTTAAATCCTGGTATGGCACTAAGCCACAAAAATTGAGAATAAGTTTGCCACAAAATGGGAAATTTTAGAAATTATAGACCCATGAAGAATGAATAGATAGGAATTTTGTCTTAGACTAAATAATTCAATTTTATAAAGATATCAAAGTCCCCTTTGTTAACCTAGAAATAAAATGCTTCATTCCACGAAAGTACAAAGTTGCTTCAATCTTTCTTTAGAAAAAGTAGCACACAATAATTCGTGAACATCTGTTATATTTTTGTGAGGGTCTCATAATTCTCTGAAGTAAGGAAACGTTTGACTGATTAGGAGAATGCTTGTAGATTAATGGAACCGAAGTGCAAACAGTACGAGAATGCAAATACAAACTGCACTTTGAACTAGTCAATACTATTGACTTGGTGTCTGGACAACTGTAAGGTCTTCCAGAGACAAAAGCCAGCTTGGCCTTTCTCTCTGTGTCCTGTCATTAGGAAATGGGGCTTCTTTATTCACCATCCTGCACCTATAGGCATCAACTTTGCAGCAGTATAAAATCCCTGTCTTTCCATAATGAAAAGGATGCTTTTGTATTCTCACAAGTGATAGTGCTGGAGAGAAAGCATGAGACTGAGGGTCCACTCTGTAGCATTCCCTCTGAAAGCAGACCTCCTAAGTGTGCTCTAACTACACGTACCAAGATAACAAGTGCATCTTAACAGTTCCCTACGATTGGAGCACAGGGAAGAACACAGTTGGCTTGGAAAAGAGGTGATTTTTCTTCAGTGAAGAAAATTAACAGAGAAACCAGAACAGAGTTTGCTTTACTTCTTCCTTTCAGAAGAAGTTTTGAAACAATTTGTTCTATTTTTCCATCTGTACGTATCTTGTTTTTAGAAGAAAGGAAAATAAACGCTGCTGTCTTGGAGTGTTACTGGTTTATTGCTCCCTGAAAATTCCAACAAAGAATTCTTGTTCTTGGGACTAATAATTTGTGTATTATTAGTGTTCAAATCTCTGGGTGCCTTCATACACATTAAAGGGAATCTGAGCAAAATCTCTAAGAAATGGACACGAAATAGTTTTTGGCTTTGGAAAAACAAGTGTATTTCAGTGATGCACTCAATTACAGAAAGAACCCAAGGCTTCCATTCTTAAATCTCCAGAAAATTTAACAACATGTGCATGACTAGTAATCCAGGTGAAATGAGAAACGTGTTTAGTTATGTTACACCTACAAGGTTTTTCTGTGCTCTCACTTAAGGTCCCCAGTGTGTAGTGCCAGGCAGCCCTGTTTTCTTCTGTCCATACTTACCTTCTTCTCCATTCTCTGCTTGTCAATGGGAATGATCTTCACAAAACACAAACCTGAAAAAGACCCCTTTGCTGGAAAGCTCCTCTGCATGGAAGTTATTCTTGTGTGCAAGAATCAGCGGTGTTTCTTGATAAATCACACTTCACTAAAATATCAGAATAAACATCAGGTCACATGCTGGGTTGAATAACTGTGAATACACAAGGCAAGAGCATGCCTGGGGTTCAGGAAATAGATGGGACAAGGCAGACTGCGTCCTAACTTTGTGTTGAGTGCTGAGGCCTTTCAGAAGTCCTCAGGCTACGGAGGATGAATGAGACTGGGGAGTCCTTCTACCCTCCCCACCCTCTGAGGACTCACAAAGAAGATACTATCTATGCAGCAGGAATAGTGTCCTCAGCTGATCCTAGACCTGCTGGCCACTTGGTTTTGGTCTTCTTAGCTACCAGAGCTTTGAGAAAGATTTCTTTTGTTTACAAGCTGTGAAGCCTGTGGCATTTTATTACAAAAGCTTGAATAAACAAAGCCAACTAATTATTCCTGACCTCAGTACTTTCACAGGAATTATTCACTACCATGGAAAGGATTTCACTTCAGCAAATATCTAAGAAATTCAGAGTATGTTTTCCTTGTCTGCTGGTTCCAAATAGCTCATACATACTTAGTAATTTCATTTTGAAGATGTTAATATGCAACATGCTGGCTTTGAGGTGTACAATATCCTCCTTAAACCAGGGGCAGGACACAAAATGCCTCTTCTCTATTAGAGACAAATGAGACCTAAAGTAATTCAATAGGAAGATCACTCAAATGAATAGTTCATGAAAACATTCAAGATATAATTACACCGCTAAAGAAGTGGCAGTCCACAAGGCAACACACTGCACATTTCATCTGCTTTCTCATTTGTCTCGGAGCATCCTCTCTGCGATTCTGCTTCATCCAAGTTTTGCAAATCAAGATCAGGCAGACACTGACCTAAGTTTTCTAAGGAAAACAAGATTCTCTCAAATCGCAGGTTGGTCAAAATATAATTATTGCAGGATTTCATGTGATACATTAAGGAAGAGAACTGACAATCTGCCTTGAGTGTAGGAATGTGAAAGCCGTTGGGGTATAATTTCTCAGGAGATGATAATAGCTAGAGAAGACACATTGATTAGGTGGATGAGAGCCTACCAACTACCAAAATGTAAACGGTTTATGGGAACAGGGCTCTATCTTTTGCTGCCTGGATAAGATGTCACAATAAGGGTCACGGTGCTAATGTGTATTTGTAACTTACTGGTCATTTTCCAGAAATCAAACTGTGGATTTTGTGTGTTCATTATCTTAAATTCTACAACTCAGGGACCCCCGCTATTTTCCTTTTAAAATGTATAGATTTTCCTAGATCACGAAACTTGTCATATTGTTCCGTTTTATTAAAGTAGGGTCTCTAGTAGTCCTGGAACAAACTCTGTAGACCAGGCTAGCTGCGAAAGAGATCCACCTGCTTCTGTCTCCCAGTGCTGGGACTAGCCCAGATAGGGATAGAGCATCAAATTTGAACTAAGCCTCTTGTACCTTTGCTGTGTTCTTCCCCCCCTTGTATAAAACAACCAGAACAACATAACTGGACCATTTTCTTCATCTTATCCATGGTTCCTTGTTCACCTAGAAAATTCCTCCTAAACGCTTGATTTTCCAAGCCCACTGCACACAGATTTGGGCCTAAAAAATGAGTATTTAAGATTTCCGAAGGTGGACAACCGAAACTGTGCACAACACTGCAGCCTTTTCAGTCAGTTTGACCCTGGAGCCCCTTTAGTAACTGTGGCTCACTACTTAATGTCTTAACACCCTGGGAACAAAGGAGAAAAAAAATCAAGTTTTGAGATTCCAAAATTGAGAAACGAGGGGGGGAATGGAGGAGGGGGTACAGGAAACACAGACCATATCCATGTACATCGCAAATCTGAGAAATGGGGGCACAGACTGCACCATGCTAACCCTGAGTCTCAGAAACAAGGAGACAGACTACACTTTGCACATCCAGAATCTGAGGAATGGGAGAGGAGGCCGGGAGGGGCAGACTACATCCATGCAAACCCATAATCTGATGACTGTATTAGTCTACCATCACAGAGTTTTGGGTTTTGTTTGTTTGGTTTTTTTTCCTCACATTCTGCAGACACTCAATCAGAAAGTAGTCTAACGTAGGACCTCAGGTTCCCATCAAATTTCTCAACGGAAAATGTTTGAGGAGACCAATTAGAAGTATAAACTGTGAAGGGCCAATACAGACTTCCCAAGTAAGAAAAAAGGTGCAAAGAGAAAGTAGGGAGGGCGAAGGCTGAGAATTCTTCACACACACACACACACACACAAACACGCGCGCGCGCGAACACACACACACACACACCACCACACCACACCCCGTTCCTTCCTTCCTCACTTTCACAGCCCTTCCTTTAGCTCACCCTTCCTTTCTCTTTCACAACTGGAGGAGGATTCCCCCAGGGGTTCTGTGGAGGAGGAATAACAGGCAAGCCTGTGGGTACAAGGAAGCTTGTGCTATATTACCCATGTAATGAGGAAGGGTAACTGGCAGAAACAGTGGGAGCTGCCCTTCCATTGAGCATTGCTCAGCGCAGGTGCACAGCAGTTCCCAAAGCCTTCCTATGGAGGGACTCCCCAGGGAAGACTGAATTTACAGCAGAGACACAAGCACTGTCCTTCACAGAGAATGCTGGGCGGAGGACTCAGTAGCTCAAAGTTTCAATCCCACTGTAAATATTTATGAAAGGCTGCCTTGAAAAACACACCTTATTTACTCAGGCTATTCTTTATCCATTTGCCTTGCCTTAGGGTCAGAAGAAAATAATAAAAGGGGAACAATAAAATGCAACTAGAAGGAGGGAAGAGAGACTAAGTGGGAGAAACACAGAGCTGACTAATTGCTATATTCGTAGAAAAGTCTTCATTTTCACACTTGGTTTAGATAGGCAACAAATTGCTTTGTATATGTATGGTAATGCTAACTACACATACAGTCTTTTGTTTCATTGCTTGAATTGCTATGCTTTTGTATAATACAAAAGTTTGGACTTATGGATTATTTAAAAGCGATCTAGACATTATTTCCTCATAAATATAATGAATGTTCGGGTAAATTGGCTGAAAATTAAAAAAAAAACTGAAACTATGTTTCACATATTTAAATCCCTTAGAATTCCTTAGCTACAAGGAGAAACTATTTGTTTTAAGTGGCTTCTTAAGGGTTTTGTTTGTCATTTCTGTGTGGTTGTGTGTGTGTGTGTGTGTGCATGAGTTTTGTGTAGCACTTGCATGCAGGTGCCTGTAGAGAACAGAGGGTGTTATATTTCTGGGAACTGGAGTTAGAGGAAGGTGTGAGCCATCTGACTTGGAGGCAGAGTTAGCGCAAGTGTTGCCGTGAGTTGGAGGCCAGCTTGAGCTACACTGTGAGTTTCAGGTCATCATGAGCTGCTGAGTGAGACCCTGCCTTCAAACCAAACCAAACCAAATCAAACCAAACCAAACCAAAGCAAATCAAATCAGATTAACAACAACAAACTTCAAATAAGCTTCGATTCAAATAGACTTACGAATACTTATAATGTGAATAAGCTTCCTTTACTCTCTTAGAAATCAGCTTCTTTTTCACCCGTAGGTACATTTAATAGAGAATTTTTGTAAACATACAAATCAAGCAAGATATATCTGTTCAGAGATAAAGACTCATGGTTGCCATTACAGACACACTAACCAGGAGACCCTGGTTTTTCTGAGTGCTGGATGACTGTGTGCCCACCAGGCAATACTAGGTATAGTTCTTTGAGGCAGTGCTAGCTTAGGAACAGGAAGCTAATGTAACTGAACAGAAATCAGTGATGCTAGAATATGAAGTCAATACAAGCATGGTTTGAGAGAAACTCTGCTGTGTAGAATATCCACAAAGGTCTGGTACCCACTGGAGTCTTTTCGACTCCAATAAACACTACTTAGTTTGTATGACATCTTGAGAAAAGGCTCCAGGTTACAGTGAATTTTCTGAGAGCCTCTCACTAAAATGATGGTGCTTGGGAGCATCATATGAGAAGATAAGGTAAACAAAGAAGAAGGAAACAATGATAAACCCCAACAAAAAGCAAAGAATTCCATGGGACTAGAGACCTAATTCACCAGTTAAGAGTGTGCACTGCCCTGTGAGGACCCACACTTGGTTTCCAGAAGCTGTGAGTTGGAGGCCAGCTCAACTACAGTACCCTCAACTGCATGTTACCTTTGATCCATGAGATCCCCAGTATTTGGCCTCCTCAATACTCCCTTCCCTGATACACATATGAAGACATATAATATTAAAAGTATTTACGTAAAGACAAAATTAATCTTAAAATATTTTCTAAAGGCTAATTGCCTAACTTTTTTTCAGCAATGTGAAAAAATTACAAAGTGATTATCTGCTATTTTTCTGTTCCTCTTATATCACTCCAGTTCAACTCAAATATCTGGATTGTTCTACAAAAGGGGGGAAAAGGCAAAGAAACAAATAAAACCCACCTCAGTGGCTAGGAAGAGGCCCCAGTGGGTAAACGCTGGCTTAAACTTTAAGCATGGAAAAGCAGGTCACAGCAGACACCCCTATGTTAGGGGTGGAGAAATGGAGGCAGGCAGATACCTGAAGCTCCAAGCCAGCTTACCTGGAGCAGGTGGGTTCCATGTTCAGTGAGATAACCCCATCTCAGAATTTAAGGTACAGAGCAGCTGCGAAAGATACCTGCGGTTGCTCTCTGCCCTCCAGATTCACAAACACAGTTCATGCCCCATGAAAAACACCTCATCTCCTTCCTTCTTACTCCCTCGTCCATGCTTGTCAGTTGCTGATCTTCAGTTTTGCAATCTGATGAGCTAAAATTTGTGCTATTCATTATTCTACATCTTCTACATTTACTCCTAAAATCTTTAATGGTGATTTCTAAAGAGAAGTCAAGGTTCTACGTTGTCTATAATAGCTTTACTCTTATTTGTTGGAACCAATGGTAGTAAGATTTCTCAAAGAAACCAGGTATACTCTAGGCCCCAAGGATCACTTAAGACAAAAAGTAAGATGTTATATTAAGAAACCGCTAAAAGCTATAATTAAGAAAACCCTGCTGGTAGTGAACTTTTATCATTGATATTACAGATATTTTGCCATATACAGAAAATATAATGAGTTAAACTGTACTCATTTACTTGTCTTTTTCAGAAGGCAAATAAAATTAATACATACTTTTGATATGACTTAAAGTTATTTGTTATCAGTATAAACTAAAAGATATTATTATATTATCAGAGCCATTTACACATGTCAGAAAATTTGAGACAAAAGTTGAGGGTCCCTCTCAGGGTAAAAGTAAAATTATTTCAATTCCCTATCTCTATTTATGTTGCTGAGACAGTGAAACCAGTTCATGTGGAATATGAGCAGCTAACATGTTCTGCATACTATGTGATCCATCGAGACACAAACTTTAGCTACTTACGACCTTCTATCTGAAACACACTTTGAAATTATTATTATGAAAGAATATTTTAGAAATTTATTTCAAGCATTTTCTCCATTTCATTCTAGTCCTGAAAAAACTAATTCACTTGCCACTGTAATTCTTTTCACTGCATTAGGAATGGCTTCTTGCTGAAGACTGTGTAATAACAGGTATTAAAATATTTTCCACCGTGGTATAATGGGGTAGCCTCAGAATATTTCACTAGTGTTCCAAATATTTCATTAGCATGTTCAAATGGCATATCCTGAGAGATGCCAGAAGGAAAGATTGATTTACCATAATTTCCAAATTTCTTGAAAGTTTTATTGACTTAGAATGCAAGCACAATTCATGTATATTGTCTCAGATGGTTAAAACCAACATCAAACTAATTTAGGAAAAAAGAGAAACATGTAAGTTGTGAAAACAAAGGAGTCACAGGAATGGTTCAGGGCTGTTTCTATCATGGACTTGAATAATATCAAGAAAATCCCACCCCTCTCTTGCTGCAAGGAACCAAACCCTTCTTACCCTTTTGGGTCTAGTAAATCTTGAATTTCTTGAGCTTTCCTATCACATAGCTGTCTGTTCCCATATCTATCTATGGCATAAAGAGGGCATTTTGGGTCAGAATCTTTTTGAAAATAAAAAGCACCAGAGGATTTTGATTCACTTGGGTTGGGTCAGAGATACATTAGCTGAAGGAGCATGAGATATAGAGCATTAGGGAACCCTCTGTCAGTGGGATTAGCATTTTCCCAAAGAAAGAGAAATACTGTGGAGGTAAAAATAGCAATATTTACTCTAGTAAACTGTGGGGGATAAAATGTGGTAATTCATTTATGATACTTCATTATTTGTTTTTCAGAAAGGTATGCTATATATGTATTTATTATTTGTTATTTTCTTATATTTTTATATTCTGAGATTATGGCTGATAGTGCCATTTTGGGGGGGTTTCTAGGATGCTAGTCTATGGTTATAGAAATTATTATACATGGTAAAACTTAGATATAATTTTTCATGCATATTTACTCAAGACAAATATGGTATTTATATTAGGATTCAATGCTTAAAAATAAAATAAAATAAACAGAGTTAGAAAATGTGCCCCCTCTAAAAAAATATCAGGAAGAAGAAATATCTCTGCATAGATTGGTGTGGTACTCCCTTTAGAAATGGTGCTGGTGACATCGAAGAAGGGAAGAGATTATAAGGAGCCAACTACTGCGACACTCTCAAGGAACAGGGTGGAAAATTTAGCTCTTAAGTATTTAGCAGCGGAGTTATATCAGATCTTTCAAAGTGCAGGAAGGTCTATGTGTGTGCATATTCATATTTCCTCTTTAGAAAGCAGCTCAAGAGGGAATGTGCAAAGGTGGTGATGAGGAGAAAGAAACCAGAGGTAGAAAGGTGGGGAGACTTCATAGACACTGCCGCGAGCAACATACCAAAAGGTTGCTGATTAAGTGCTTACTGAAAAAAAAAGCGAGGAACTAGGGAGGAAAGGAAGGAGAGGAGGACAAATAGAGAGAAGAAATTGTAGGTCAGTGAAGAGCAGTAGGCCCTTCTTCAACAAGGCCCCCACGATGTCTGAGGCCGCATGATAAATATATAGTAATTTATACATGGTGTTGTAATATGGTTTTTCTATACTTACACATCTCCAAGAGGCTCAATTTATAAATCATCATAGAAGACTAATAACTACTGGCAATTATGAACAATGGGTACAGTGAGATGTCTCAAAGTGTAAAAATATTTGCCACCAAAAGCCTCACTACCTTAGTTGACTCCTCAGGCTCTACACCGTGAAAGGAGAAAACAAACCCTTGTGAATTCTCTTCAAATTTCCACACATGCACTGAGGCATGAGCTCCCCGATCAAACTAAATAAGTGTCTATATTAAGAAGTGCAGCAATAGAAGTTACATGAATGTAGACTCCTGTTGTTTCTAATACGTTTTATTGAACATCATAACAACTTCAGCATATCATAGTTTGCTTTTTCTTTATTGAATCAAGAACTTTCACTTTTTTGCTGAAAGCAAACATTTGTTTCTACATATCTAAACACAAGGCATCACTCTTGTGTTTTGTAACTTTTATTATGTAAGATACAGGATACTTGAGAAAAAGTACTTTGACAACACCATAGCTAAAATAGTAACTGAGATGCTAAATTACTAATGGGCAGGTAGCATACAGAATATGGATACACTAAGTGACAAGACACATGTCCTGGGGGTGGGGTAAAGATGGGCAATAGGAGATTTCATCATGCTTTTCGAATTGGCATGAAATTTAAAACTTATCGATTATTTCAGAGATTTTTCACTGACTATCTTGGGCTATAGTAGATTGCTAAAACCGTAGTAATGGATGCCACAGAAGTGCTAGAAATCAATGCCAGTGTAGGACTATACTGATGTGAGTGAAATATTATTATTAAAAAAATTCTTAAAGGTATTTTGAGCAACCCAGTGGTTTGTTTCTTAAGTGGGGGAAAAAGGTAAAAAGTTAAAAAGTTGAAAAGTAATCTGTATAATTCAAATGGGAATCAGATTTGGAATGAATGACTAGTATGGCCTTAAAGAAATGTGTGATTAGTTCTATAATCTGCCCCTATATCGATTATTAAATAAAACATATAATAAGAATAAGGAGATATATTTAAATAATAAAAAAATAAAGAGTATAGATCATGATGCAAAGTTACTTTGCCTGTGGGTCATACTCTGTCTCTTGGAGTAATTAATCCTGCACTTCTCCATACCACCACACACCACATTCTACCTAATGAAATCCAACTTGCCCATTTATAATTCCCTGGGGTTGTAGCTTAAACACTAATAATGGCTACCCAACTGATTTCACTTCCTAATGTAACCAGAAACTCTTCCACAAGAGCTCAGAATTAAGATGTCTTTTAGACAGAAGAATGTAGGCCAGTGCTTTTGCACAGGAAATGATTCTGCCTCTGCTGAGTAAGCTTAAAAATATCAAATTAATCAGAAAGGAATTCCTCTAAGTGTTGAAAAGTATTTTTTTGATGCATGGGATTTTAAAAGAAAAATTTGTGGCACTCTAAACCTAGAACAAGTGGGACCTCTCTGATAGTTTTTAAGAGGTAGATGACACATATTACCAATTCTAATTATAACTAAGGTGACTGTTTTGACCTCTGCAGGTTCTTTACAAATTCAGGATTCTTGACTTGTTATTTGCTAGCTTATTAGATATTTACAGGTGACTCATTATATGTTAAACACTATACTCAAAGTTTCAGAAAATATGGAATGATAGATAATGACTTCATTATTGAAGAAGTTGCTGTACTTGCCAGAAACTAGTTTAACAGTTTCTCACTGATGTACCAATTTGCTTTCCTTAAAAATGTTATTACATTTGGAAACTTTAATCGTGTCTACTTATTGATGAAAATAGAAAAACAGAAATTAGGTAATTTACCAAAGAATACATAGCCAAAAATTGTAACAAATGAGCTTTGGATCCAGGTAATCCATCTCCAGAGCCTATTCCTGATAAAGTAAGGAAAGTGATTAATAACCGCAGAATAGCACTCCATCAGTGCTGCTTATAGTACAAGAGAGGTGGCAGCATCCTGCCTCGGATATCTGAAAGGCCTTCGGTGAAGGTGCCGCCTGCAACATTTGGACTGCTACTCATCCTCTCTGACTCTATTTACCTACTAAGGTATTCATTGGGTTCCTAAGAAGCACCATGTTCATGAAGACTCTTTCTACAGCCAGAACTCAAACTGCTCTCAGTTCTGAGTGGCTGGGAATAATCCCTAAACATAAGGTGTCTGTTTAGCATCTCTTCAATCTGTGAAATCTCAACTTGAGTTTACTCAGTCTACTGACTTGGAAGACAGTTAAGGGAATATGTGTAAATTCTTCAGTTGGTTTTCTTGTGGCAGTAGCTTAATCTCCAGTTCTCTTGGCTTGGAAATTCCAGGCACCTCAGTAGACACAGTCCTTAACCCATATCTATTAAACCTTATAAGGCTCCATGCCACTCTGTAGATCCTTACGTCAATACCATGACATGACACTTATTCCTAAGCACAAATTCTGTGATCATTGGGTTGCCTCAACTGTTTCCCTTCCTCTAGTGAAGCTCAGTCATTCTCTGCTGTGTAATGCTTGGTCATTTTTTTAAATGTATTTCTCCAGTTGCCTAATAGATTATGTTGGAAGAATAAATTTTCTCTGACTTCCTCCATACAACTGAAGTAGAGTTGTGAAAATCATTATCCTACAGAATAAAAGACAACTTGGAATGCTAAGAGAAAGCTGAGTTTATGAAAAACAAGGTTGTGTGAATCAGTAACCACTTTCCATTAAGTGGGGAATATTCTTCCTATGTGTGAAGGGTTGTGGATTTGGAACCAGAAACTCTATCTTTTCTAAGATGACTGTGACTATCTTCATATTGAGCATCATAAAGTCCTTTCTTTCCCCCAAAGAATTTTCATTTTCTCTACTTATACTTGAACTTATTGGAAGGAGTGTTTCTTCCTGCAGTGTGTAGGACAGATTGTTTCAGGAGGTTTAGAATAGAGGGTGTTTGGGTGCCCTTATTTGTGTCTTCTCCCAAGCACTACGATGTTCTGATGACTATAGGGTTAAACTACTCCATGTATGTATTAGGTAGAATTAGGTAGAACAGAGCTTGTAAGTAGGAGACTTCTCTAGAAACTAGAAAGCATTTTTTTCCTTTGCCTTACCATTTCTAAGCTTGGGGTCTCTATTATGAGCATTCACCTTTGCAGTGGTTGCTTCTAACAGATGCCATTGTTTTGCCTCTTCTGTATTTTTATTAATAGGCTACCTTTCAAAGGCACTTAATTAGCTTCAAACAGTGATCTGTTCCAAAATGAGCAAGTCATATGCATGCAGAATAAAATACAGCACATATCATTCTAGAGGGACACCTAGTTAACATATGAATGCTTGGTTCTAAGGCTGAATGATTTGTGGAACTTTAACTGCATTAAAATTACCATAAAACACACATGTTGCAAATGGAGACAAAAACATCGGTCAACACATGAAGCTGCCATTTGTATCTTTTCACAGAGGGAACTGAAAATCTTTATGTGGTTTCAGTATCCATTCAGACATCCTTCAGTAACCCCGTTCACTCACTCATGAGTGGGTAACATGCTCGTTGAATAGTTGATAGGTGCTAACAGCTGTGTTAACTCTTTGCCACACCTCGTCTCATTTATAGATATTATACATCTGTGAGATGGTGACTACCACAAGAAGACATAATGTGAAGAAGCCCCTTGAGCTGTTCAACCCGCTACCCACTAAGCATAAGGTATGTGTTCTTCAACCACTATTGGACAGAAGGAATACCTATTCCCAGGAACTTAACTAGCTTCTTGTTCAATAAGTGCAAAATGTGCATTCTTTTCAATAGCTCTTGTACTCTTGACTAATCTCAGGGAGCCCAGAAACCAGGCTATTACAAATTTATAAATGCTAGAATGCTTTCACTTAATGGCTTAAAAATAATAAAGATGAGAGAATGATGCACAAGGGCAGAAGGTAAGCTCCTGTGCCCTTAAAATGCTACTCATTAAAAGCATGTGTACTTTCTTCTACTCTTATTCATATATTTTCTGAATAACCACAAGGCATATCCTTACTATAAGATCAAGATGTTTTGGCAGGATATGGGCTCCCACAGAAGAAATGTTAGCAGTCTCTGGAATAAAGTGACAGTTTTTACCATAGGCCACATATTTGTATAAGATAACAATATTCAAAATTTTATCTAAAATCAATGAAATAGTTTCTGGGACATATGTACATGAATAAAAGGCTCAATTCTTCCTCTGTTGTGAGAGCAGCTTGATTTCTATTCAGTCAGTGCAGGCTCCTTTTACCTTGGAGTGGTGTCTCTATTGCACTAACATGGTGTTTGTGCCCACTTGGCTTCATTTCATTTATAATATCTCTTTAGTAAGATCAGTCTCTAGCCATATACACTCACAGATTCAAATCCCTGACAGCTTTATAACTTGAACATTTTATAGTCATTTTCTTAGAATTTACAGATGGCTATACTATTTTCCTGATTTCTAGTGTATATATTTTGACAATTCAGCTCACTCCTGCATAGTTAGGGCAATAATACATAGAACAGAAGGGCACATCTGATCAAATCCAAGCCATTATCCAGAGTTGACATTTATTTTGATTGAAATATTCTTTAAAATAATTAGAGTTGAGGAGAGATGATAAGGGACATTTTTATGTGAAAAAATATTTTTGTTGTATTGAAAATATGTAATACTCTAAAATTTTTAAGTAGAAAGAAAGTAAAGGATTTTGAAGTAATAACTTTTGACAGACACAACTAGAACAAATACTATTGGCAATAACATACCAATATTCATAGGAATTCTAATTTAGTCTTTCAAATCATATTATTCATTAAATATCCATTGATGAAATATTTGTCAAAGTCCTATTATGTATAGTTCCAGGAAGTTCCATAGGTTCTGATGGTAGAGTAGTAAATAAAACAGGCAAACAATTCATATCTTCATGGATAAAATTTATTAAAGGAGCAGAGAAAAGACATGAGCAAATGGATGGACTGCAGAGTCAAGGAATACAAGAGGCATACAGCATGGGAATGAACACTGAGAGTGGGTTTGAAGATAGATATATGGGGAACTGAATGTGTTGATTTATTTACTCACCACATGAAATAACTGTATGAGCATTGCCTGGAACTTTACCTGTCTGGACCGCGTTCCCCTCATATATCTTCCAGTCTAACACTTGGATGTGTTATTCTTGAATCCCATCTCTCAAAATGAGGCCTTCTTTGGTCCCTTAATTTTACATTTATCTTCCTCCCAATGCACCAGCCTTCCTGTCTGCTTTTAGACCAAGACTATTATCTTTGTTTGTTATCGGACTTTGCCTCACAGCAGTGGAAGCTCTTTGAAAGAAAGGTCGCTCTCTGTTATATTTCTGCTAAGTTATTAGTACCTGGTACAGCACCAAGCATATTGCTTTTCCTGAAGAAATGTTCACATGAATGAAGCAAATCATGGGGAGGGGTAAGTTTTTTGATGTATGAAAATGGGACAGACTGAGGGTGAGTGCAATTAATAACCTCTGCTCCACAGTGCTTCAGGTAACTTTATGTTAATGTATTCACTAATAGAAAAAAATTCATTTTAGTAGCTATTAATATTTCCAATAGAGAGAAAAATCAGCTTCTATTGACATGGAAGAGATTATCTGTTATTATTTGTTCAGTCTTCTCAACAACAGAAAATAAAGTAGGGAACAAAATGTGGATAAACTATGTGTGATTTCGTGAAGGTCTTGAGGATATATGTTAAGATGGCAAGCAGTAATAGCCTCTTAAAATTTCCTGACTTCCAGAATGCATCATCGATTGGCTTCCAGTAGCTCCTGTAGCAAATTAGCAAAACAATTCAGAGACTTAAAGCAAACATGCAAAACTATCATTTATTCTGGTGTTTGAAAGATTCAGCTGGGTCTTAGGGCTGCCTCTGTGCTCCAGGCTCTGGGGAAGATCCTTCTATTGTGCCTTCTTGTAGCTAGGGTATTAAAGCCTTGCCTAGATCAACACTCTGCACTCCCTCTCTCTTTTCATCCCTTTGCTCTCTCTGCTTTCCCTTTTCAGTGCTCTAGACTAATACAGATTATTCAGAAGTGTCTTTCATCTTCAGGGTTCTTACCTTGAATACATTAGTCAAGCCCCTTCTGCTGTATAAAGTACCATATTTAAAGGTTATGTAACTTAGGACCCTGGCATGTTATGAAGTCATCACTCTCCCAATCATAGATGATTTTGTCCCATAATTACACTGAACCCATGGTGGCTTTCTAAACAAGGGCATAGATATTCATTTTCAACTATCCAAATATCTTTCAAAAATTTAGTGTTTGTTTATAGAGGTACTGATGGGATAATGACTCAGAGATACCCAAAGAAACATCAAGATATCCTCTAACACAGTAAATCAAAAAAAAAAAACGACTTAAATTGTAGCAAGGGGTGAGGTTATAACAGTTCTTTGGTGTCATAGCACATTAGAAATATCAGTTCCTTCCCTCCCTTGGGTGTTTGTATGGCATCTTCTAGAATCCTGATAATTAGACCGTATTGAGCAGGATTTTAAGTAGATACAGCTTGGATCTTCCAGGTCCTGTGTCTGAAGAATGTGGTGTCTTCAATAATAGGGGCTTACCTTCAACCTTTGAGAACATAGGCGGCACCCTATCGGTAGATATAGATGTAGGAAATTACTTTCTTAATAGGATGCTTTTCCTCGAGAATTGAAGCCAACAAACTAACAACAGCTAAAGAAACAACTAAGTGAAGAGGAAGCCCAAACAATGGAAGAGAATTTTTTGCCAACTCTTCATTTGACAAAGAATTAATATCCATTCAAAAAATTGCCCTGGAACCTGAGCAGAGAATTCTTAAAACAGAAGTTAAAGTGGTAAATAGATATCTCAAAAAGATGTTCATCATTACTAGCAACTAGAGAAATGCAAAGAAAACTACTTTGAGATTTCATTTTACCCCACTTAGAATGGCAACAATCAACAAAGTAATAGGCAACTTCAACTAATGGATGGTATGGAAGACTGAGGAAGGATGCCTAACCATAGGCTCAGATATTCACATGTTTGGTCCACAGGTGATGAACTGTTAGGTAAAGATTAGGAGGTTCTGCCTTGTTGGAGTGGGTGTGTCCTTGTTGGAGGAAGTGTGAAGTTTCAAATGCCCATGCCATGCCCAGTGTCTTTCTCTTTGACTGCTTCCTTTAGATCAGGACAAAAAAACTCTCAGCTATATTCTGCACCTTGCTTTTCAGCTTCCCATGATGACGTGATATGTGATTCCCCTCCTCATGCTGTGAATATGTTTTATTACCATTGGTTAATAAAGAAGTTATTTTGGGCCCTTCCCTTCTTCGGGGGTCATTGATCCCCCAGCTCAGCCTGTTTGGGCGCT
>LOJH01033762.1:9780-20423 GCA_001685095.1 Ellobius talpinus | reverse complement strand
GGGGGGGTGTAAAGAAAAGCCCTCACACATTACAGCAGCGAGGACAGTAGGGGTCCAAGTCACCTTCACCACCAAATGCCCTCAACTGTAGCTCTAAACTACTTCCTTTTTCTCAAACGCAAATTCCTCAGAGCTCTGCAGGCCAAAAGCACACACACAACCAAGCCAAAAGCCTTAAAACACTCTTTTTTTTAAATTCATGGGAGTAATTGCACCAAACACAGCTCTTGTTTTTAAAGCCCCAACAGCCTCTGGCAGGACCTGCCTAGTCTCTTTAGATCTCTATCTGAGAGCTAGATGATCCATGGTTTAACTATGTCGCAACAGAAAAAAAAAAAACAAGAAATAAAAGGCATTCAAGATAATAGAATAATAGAAGCCTCTGCTGCTACCAAGAAACCCAAAATATGTGGAGCTTCCCAGTGGCCCCCAAGCCTGCCCAGGAAGCCAGAGATTTAACAACTGCCTCCCAAGGTGAAAGACACCTTTGCAATGCCTGCTTTACCTTGCGCCAGGGTTCCTTTGGCTTTGATCCTGTTCCTCAGCTCTCCTGGGCAGGACTCCTTTGGGCTGCCAGCTCAGAACACTCTGGAAATGCCAGACCTCAGTCAGGTAGACTGAGGCCTCTGCCTGTCTGCTTGCCGGCATGCCTGGCTTACACACCAGGCTTCTCTGAGAAGCTAGGCTGCAGCCACGCGCATCTCTCCAGAGACTCACACAGGAAACCAGAGCAGTTGTGGCAGGCTCCTCTGTCCGCTCACCGCCTCTTCTGCTTGCTTCACTGACTAAACACACCAGCCGCCACGACGGGCCAGTCCATGTTCCAGAAAAGGAGGGGGGTAGACATTCTTTCTTTCGTTAAAGGCAGGTGAGGGAAGTACCATTTCTTCACAGCCGCTCACAATTAACTACCTTGTTAATCTGACAGTCCGGCTCCCCAGGTTGGCCCTGAAATGAGACTAGGGTTTTTAAGCGCTATGTTTTAGACTGGAGACAGGGAAAGGTGTGTAGCAAGCATGGCTTGCAAACCAGCTTTCTTGTCCAAGTCGCTGCTGTGGAGACACGTTAGGAAGCTTAGCGCAAAAGTGAAATAAAACTGAGTTCAACTTTGGACATGCATTCCAAACTGCAGAACTCTGCAGCGCTGTTGAGATGAAACGCCATCTTGTCAGCCTGGCTCCAACTTCTACTTTACGTTTGTTTGTTTGTTTGTTTGTTTGTTTATTTGTTGTGTGTGTAGAAGGGTGTCTGGTGCAAGGGTGGAGGTCAGAGGACAAGAGGCAGGGGTCAGTCCCCCCCCTCTTTCATCATCATCAGGCTTGGTAGCAAACACCTTTACCTCGCTAGCCCTATACTGTATTTTTAGTGTGTGTGTGTGTGTGTGTGTGTGTGTGTGTTGGGGAGGTGGTGCTAAATGACTACTATGCTCTGGGCAGTTTATACATATTATCTCCTTTTCAATTAAAACGTTCTTCAGGAATCTCAGGTGAACCCATGACAGAGAGATCACCAGCTCACATGAACACACAACTAACCAGAACCAGACAGGCCTACCAGGATGAGGCAGCTCCCTCTGAAGGACCCTTCCTTAGGATAGAGGCAAGATTCTGTAGTAACTCTGGTCACCTTCGACAAGACAAAGATGATTTAGGGAAAATCATAGCAATTACTGGGCCATAGTGACCAACATATCAGAAGAGCCTTCTCTATCCTATGGGATCTCTCTGAGCTGGCTGGAAGCAGTCCCAAGCAGTGCTGAAGAAATGTAAAAGTTTTGGCAGCATAGCTGAGCCTATGAGATGAAGATAAAGCTGTTGGTTGCACATTCTAATAATTACAGGGGTGTTCACCAGAGTACTGGTGTGTTTTCTTCTAAAGAGTCAAAAGCCTCCATTACGGGGACAAATTCTCAGAGTGGCACCTGTGGGTGACTTACCCAAGAATTACAGCAGCTCTGAGTCATTAGCCCACACTCCCCCAGGCCTCTCTGCTTGAACCCCCTACCCAGGCTATCTGGGTAGAATCTGAGGACCGATAGAGGGGCTGGAGTGATGGCTACAGGTAACACTCTCCCAGAAGATGCCAGCTTGGATTCCAGAACCCTTGTCAGTAGTTGACAACCACCTGAGACGCCAGTGTCCCCTGGTAGCCCCAAAGGCACCAGTATAGCACATGCGTTGTAGGAGGAGCGGGCCACATCCTGCCACCCAGCTAGCTTAACCCCCCGAAATAACCGCATGGAAATTGTATTAATTAAATCACTGCCTGGCCCATTAGCTCTAGCCTCTTCTTGACCAAGTCTCACATCTTGATTAATTACCATTTCTATTAAATCTGTGTATCACCACATGACTGTGGCTTACGGGAAAGATTCTAACCTACGTCTGTCTCAGGTCGGAGATTCATGGCATCTGCCACACTTCCCTTCTTCCCAGCATTCTGTTCTGTCTACTCCGCCCACCTAAGGGTTGCCCTATCAAAAGGCCAAGGCAGTCTCTTTATTCAACCAATGAAAGCAACACACAAATGGAAGAACCTCCTACGCCACACACACACACACACACACACACACACACGAACACACACACAGAGTTTGTGTTGTGGTGACAGCACTGAGCATGAGATTGGCCAATTGCATCACAAGTGCACATGTGCTATAGTTGATAATGGACATGAACCACACACTGACCTGGAAACTCATTCTGTACATGTGACATCCAGGTGACTCTTTCGCACCATGGATCCTCTGGATTCCTAGCATCTCTGGTTGGGGACATGGATAGCAGCCAATGTTTGTTAGCAGAGTGAAGGAATCTGCCCTTCACTGAGGACAATGGGCCCCAGTCACATGGCTGCAAGCAACCTTGGCATTAAAATTGGGCTCGCTCCCCATCAATTTTCAATTTTTCTACCTTGCCTAAATGTGTATTATCTGTTTCTTGCCCAGATTTTACTCATATAACTACCTCTGTGATCTTGAGTTGGGGAGAGAGAGAAATAGCCATCTTCAGAGCTTACTGAGAAAAAAATCTAAATTTATGAGTCTCCTCATGAAAAGTATTAAAAAAATCACTGCCATGTGGAGTTTGGAGACTCAAGTAACACACGGGGGGTGGGCAGGCCTTGATGGCTCACTACAAACTGCCTTTCCAACAGGCAGGCCCCTGTTCATCTCAGTGGACATGATTTGGAGAAAGCAAACAAGGAGAACCTAGTCAAAGGTAGAACCTACAAGAGGTGACAGAGAAGTTCAGAAACCGGGCTGTGATGATGGCTGGTAAATCTGTAAAGTCACCCAAGATCACCAGACTATTCTTGACATGGGTGGATTTTGCAATGCATAAATAGAACGAATATTAATCACTGAGTAGTTGGCTAAACCCCGCTTCAAGGAGACTCCGTGCTAATACCAAGGACTCGGACAACCTTTTCATTGTCCCCTGCGATATCCATCACAGCCACCATGAATCCAGGCCTGTCAGCTCCAAGAGCCAGCATTATGGAGGAGAGCCCAGCAGAGCAGCAAGAAGCCTGCAGGGGCTGGCACTAAACAAATTAGACCAAAGTGAAGCAGGGGTGGGGGTGTTAGTGGGCAGGGAGGCAGCTAAAGAACCATTTGGTTTACATGTTGGGTGCTGAGGAAGTTGCAGGCATGTGATCTTTCATGTTTTTGTTTGAAGGTCATGGGGAAATTCGTAATGAGAAAATGAACCATCCATGATCGCATTGCTAACTGCTAGATACTGGTGAAGACCAACAGAAAATCCTCTGTGGAGCCACGAGACGCTGAGCTCAAGGCCACAAATGCACATGGAACCTAAAGTCATTTCCAAGCATCATCCTGGCTCGGAACTGAATTTAAAAGTTACCTATTTTATACGCATGTATATTTGCCTGTGTGTGTTTCTGTGCACCGCACGCATGGAGGAGACCAAAAAGAGGGTGTTGGTCCCTCAGAACTGGAGCAACAAGCAGTTGTGAGTCACCATGTGGGTGCTGGGAACAGAACCTAGGTCCTCTGGAAAAGCAGCGGGTGCTCTTAGCCGCTGAGTCCTAGCTCCAACTTCTTAACTGTGCAATATAAATCATCTCATATGACTACCTCAGGAGTACATAGAGTGGGGTAGAAGGAGCAGCCTCCTTCCGGCACACAGGCTTATTAAAGCTATTGGCCTTTACAGAATCTGTTCCTTCCTTTGTATGTCCAAGAAATGAAAAAAAAAATCAATCTACAACCAACCAAATCATTCCTTGAGGCCCATCTTGCCAGATACTGTCTTAGACAGCTCATTCCTTATCTGATTAATACCTATCAAAGCAATTCTCACCATCCCCATTTTACAGCTGAGGGTGCTGAGGCAGAGCCAAAGCTGAACAGCTCTAAGTGCAGCCAAACGAACGGACTCTGGTGTGTGTCTCACAACCTCCCTCCTCCTGCCTCACTGCTGAAAGTCCCCAGACTCTATTTCTGCTCCCGAGACACATACAGTCTTGCATTTGGTTACAATACGCATTGAGACCCCTTTGGGGGTCTGGCGACTCTTTCACAGGGGTTGCCTAAGACCATCAGAAAACACAGATATGTACATTATGATTCATAACAGTAGCAAAATTACAGTTATGAAGTAGCAATGAAAGTAATTTTATGATGGGGGTCACCACAGCCTGAGGACCTGTGTTAAAGGGTCACAGCATTAGGAAGGTTGAGAACCACTGGGTCGCAGAGCGTATGGATGGTCTGTACACTGGTTCCAACGTCTGCTTTGAGGGGGAGAAATCCCTGCACCTGTTCATTGCCACCAGGCTCGATGGGCTATGGCCTTAACTCCTCCCCGCCTGGCTAGCTGGCAGCCAAGGACCAGGTCCATCTGCTGGAGCTGGCACAGCAAAAGCAGGAAGCCACAGTGTCCAGGAAGCCATCACACTAAGGTGTAACACAGAGTGGGAGGAGCCTGCTTCTAGTGCAAGAGAGACTAGAGAGGAGGCTGGTATTCCATCTGGTCCAGGGGACCAAATGCTCCCTCCATCACCCCTGCAGCCCTTATCATCACTCCCTCACCCAGGACACCTTCCTGGTGGGCTTTGGATGACTTTCACAAATTTAACACACTTGTGCAGAGGTGAAGTGGACAAATGCCAAGGTCAAGGTAGCACGGGGGTCACGGCGAGGTCAACCCAAGGAGACACCGTTTGTGTCCCAAGTTTTTAAGAAGGGGAGGGGATTGTACAGACAAAATGCCCAGCAGAAGAGGCAGGCCGGTAGTGACCAGGTGTGGTTAACTGCTCTGCTCCCATCTCCAGCCATCCTTGACCTGCTCAGCAGATCCAAGTCATTCGTGGGGATACTCTTTCCCAAAGAGAAGGTTCCTGCTGAACCCCAAAATTCAGCTAACCTTATTAAATCCAAATAGTGTTAGTCTCGTCTTAAGGTTTCTATTGATGTGAAGAGACATCACAACCATGGTACCTCTTAAAAGGAAAACATCTAATTGGGGTGGCTTATAGTTCAGTGGTTCAGTCCATTATCATCATGGTACAACATGGTGGTGTGCAGGCAGACACGGTGCTGGAGAAATAGCTGAGTGACCTATATCTTCATTTGCAGGCAACAGGAAGTGGTCTGAGACACTGTGTGTAGCTTGAGCATATATGAGACCTCAAAGCCCACCTCCATGGTGACACACTTCCTCCAACCAGGTCACACTGCTCCAACAAAGCCACACCTCCTCATAGTGCCACTCCTTTCGGAGTCCATTTTCTTCCAAACCACCACAGTCTCTAATGAAAAAAAATGTGTGTGTGTATAACTTTTTAATTTTTATTTTATGTCTGTGGGTGTTTTGTCTGCAAGTATATCTGTGCATCACTGTCTTAGTTAGGGTTTCTATTGCTGTGAAGAGACACTGTGATCATGACAACTCTTATAAAGGAAAACATTTAATTGGGGCCGACTTATAATTTCATAGGTTTAGTCCATTATCATCATAGTAGAAAGCATGGTGGCAGGCAGGCAGATATGGTCCTGGATAAGGAGCTGAGGGCTCTATATCTTGATCCAGATGCAATAGGAAGTGAACTGCATACTATACTGAGCATAGCTTGAGCAAAGGAGACCTCAAAGTTCACCCCCACAGTGACACACTTCCTCCAACAAGGTCACACCTTCTAATCGAGCCACTCCTTTGGGGACATTTTCTTTCAAACTACCACAACCACGTGCATGTAATGGCTGCAGAAGTCAGAAGAGGGAGTAATATCTCCCCGGAACTGGAGTTACAGACACTTATAAGAATGTTGTGAATTTTACCAGGGTCCTCTGGAGGAGAAGTCAGTGCTCTTAACCGCAGGGCCAAGTCTCTAGTCTCCCCTCCCTTCCTATTTTGAGACAATCTTCTATTTAACCCTGGCTCCTGAACTCTTTACGTAGACCAGGTTGGCCTTGAACTCAGAGATCTGCCTGCCTCTCTATCCAAAGCCTTAGGCTTAAAGGTATGCATCAACATGCTGGCATGGAAAATAATTTTAAATAATAGTTCTTAAGCGTAAAACCTGATTGAGTCAGAGAAGAAAATAGTACATTGTTTTCTAACATTTTATGTGCGACTTAAATTAAGCAGTAAAATAAGATCATATGTTTAAAATCAAAGAGCGGTAAGGAAAATGTCCAGTTGACTTAGCTCTCTGAAGTCAGAAATCACTCTCAAAAACAAAACATCTTTTCAACTCAAGATAAATACAAATTCTTTTCAACTGCCATTTCCGGATAAGGAAGCTCCTCCATTTGTTCTGACAGGAAACGGGGTAATTTTTCCATAAATATCGAATCTTTACTGCTGTGAACAGTCTTTGGTTCCCTTGGCAACGCATTTCCGCCAGTGTAAATGCCAGAGAGAGAGTGGCTGGTATGGGGGCAGGGAGGGGGGACGACGTTTATCATGTTAAGTGATTTGCTCCAAGTGGGGCGATTCCCGCTGTTAAGAACAGAAGGGGTGAAGTTATTCTTTGCAAACCGTGTCACAACTAACACGTCACACAGGCCCTGTGTGGAATCTATAAACTCAAGGTCACTTTCCGGTCAACAGTCTACATCAACCAACTCATCCTCTAGGGTCAGCGCCCCCGCGGTTCCAGGAAGAACCAAGTTCAGCTTCCCACAGTGAGAAAGAACCCAGTGCCAACTGATCCACAGTAAGTTCAAGCCAGCGTGGGCTACAGAC
The DNA here is from genome assembly GCA_001685095.1 of Ellobius talpinus. Lineage (NCBI taxonomy): Eukaryota > Metazoa > Chordata > Mammalia > Rodentia > Cricetidae > Ellobius > Ellobius talpinus. The sequence goes on along the minus strand of LOJH01033762.1, from coordinate 13,206 downwards.
AAAGATGATACCAACAAACACGCTATCAGTTCAACCCCTCACTTTTGTGCCTCTCTCTCTCTCTCAGGCCTACCCAGTTAAACTATGAGAGAACGGTGACCCCGAGAAACATACAACACAGGCAGGCAGGCAAGAAGGCCACTTACTGACCCTGCCAGTGTGTGTGTGTGTGTGTGTGTGTACTGATCCTGCCAGTGTGTGTGTGTGTGTACTGATCCTGCCAGTGTGTTTGTGTGTGTGTGTGTGTGGTGCGTGTGTGTGTGTGGTGCGTGTGTGTGTGTGGTGCGTGTGTTTGAGTAGCATATGTGTGTATGTGTGTATATGTGTGTTGTGTATATGGTATGTGTGTGGTGCATGTGCGTGTGTGTGTGTGTGTGTTTGGGCAGCGTATGTGTGTATGTGTGTATATGTGTGTGTTTCTTTTTGTCCTTTTAAAACTCCAGAAGCATTTATAGACACAGAGTAACAGTATCCCAGCTGTCATCTTAGGACTTTGCAAAGCGAGCCAATGTTTGTTTATATACATGCATACATATGTATACATTCAAGCCGAGATGCAAATTAGGTATCATAAAATTCACATTATTAAAATTCACACTTCAGCATTTTTTAATATATTGATGAAATTGGGCAACTATCACTGCTGTCTAATCCTGAGATGTTTTCAGCACTTGTCCCCAAACCAAAAGCCCATCACCAGGTACTGCCCCCTTCCTTCGCCTCCTAGTCCCCGTATGTCTCTGCATTCCATACAGTTCACAAAAACAGACTCATGGGACCCATGATCTTTTATGACTTGCTTCTTTTGTTTACTTTTGAGTGTCTTCAAGTTTTTCTACGGTGTAACATGAACCAGTATTTCACTCTTTTCCAGGGCCAGGTAATATTCCATTATGTAAACATACTGCTATTTGCTTAACCCATTTACAATGAAACCATTTCAAGCCAGGCGGGGCAGTATCATAGCCCCCTAAAGTTCTACCGGCTCCACTTGTGCCCATCAGTTCAAGTCCATCTTGGGCCACACAGCAAGAACCCATCTCCAAAACAGAGCGAAAAAGAGGAAGCCATTTCTCTGGTCCTAGCCATGTATCAATAGCCTGGAATGAGGGGACGAATGCAACCAGTGCCCCTATTGTCATCAAGCCTCAGGAGATCTTCTAGAATATCTGTGACTCCGGGAAGAGTCCCAGGCTAGAGCTCTGTGAAGAAAATGAGCCCTCGGGTTGGAGAGAGCATTTACTTATCCCCACTATTCTCAGACAGCTATGCCAGGTGTCCTGGTAGCCTATACCTGATTAACGAAGATGAAGCACCCTTTAGGCCTGACTCCACAGAAACACCACAGACTGTGAGCAAGCTCTTCAGAGGCATCACACACTAGCAAAAATAAAGCCATGGAGAAGCAAACGTTCCACTCCAGCCCAGGTGTAACGGGATGACTAATAAGACAGGCTGCTCACTCCGCCAGGAGCAGTAAATTTAGGTTCTTCAGCAAGCTATACTTCAAGGCTAATTATCTGACTGTGGATGGTGGTGCACAGAAGTGCACATGCTCCCACGTGTCCCCTCCTTCTGAGAATCGAGAGACCTGTTTTCTAATTTCAGTCTGTGGCTAATTAGTTCCAGATTCCCAGCACGAGATAGCATCTCTATAAATGGAGGTCAGTAGTGATGGCCTTGACCACCTCACAGGCCCCGCTGTGAGAATTAAACATGTATGAGGCAGCTTGCAAATGTTAAAAAAATATTAAAAAAGTCAGGACACTGTGGTGGCTCACCATCCTTTGGGGCACAGAACCTCAACAGAGGGACTCAATCCTTTTCCCTTCCCCAATCCTCAAAAATCTTTGTGCCTATAAAAAATTAATAAGAAAAAAGTTACAAAAAAAACAAAAAAAAAACCCAAAAGCCCACGTTGGTCTGAGGACAGAACAGGCAGGACACCATTTGCTTCCAACGAGGCGAGGCGAGGCGCAGGATCTCACCTCTGCTGGGCCTGTGCTCACACACAGGACAAGAAAGCAAGGGTTTGGAGTGTCACACTGTTTTCTGCAAAGCATGTCTTTGAAGGTGACAACCAGGCCTATGTGTGAATGGCATAGGATAAGCTACGTTGCTCTCCCCAGGTAACAGGCTAATCCAAGACAAGACCAACTCATACATGGTGTGACCAAAAACTTGCCTAAAACACCCACACCAAAAAGTATGGGAGTGGTCTCTAATGTGACTTAAGCATTGGCCCCCACCCTATGTGAAAAAGCAATTTTTTAACCAGTTAAAAAGCCAGATAAAACAAAACCACTGGCTTTCAATCCTTTGGAAAATCCAGGGAAAGGATTTGACTGAATCCTGTTACAGCTCCATTTCCCACATGCTGGGAGTGGAGCAGGAAGGGTTTAAGAGCAAGCCTAAAGCCTAAATCCCATCCAAATTAACCCAGCAAGACAGGATGGGCCCTGCAGGTCTACATGGAGAGGCAGGGGGAATCCAATGGAGTCTCACTAGGGCCAGGTTCTTCAGCAGCTGTTCAGAGAGTAGCACACAGTCCTCAACAACGCCCCAGGAAAACAGGCATCACCACTCATTCTGGAAAGACCAGATTCTACCAGCAGGTGCTGACTGATGGGAGGAGACCCAGGAAAGGGAAGTCAGGGTGACCTAAGCAAAGGCAGCAGAGACTGTTTCCCACCCCTGTCTGAGAACCAGGACAAGGGACAGAAGAATGTCCGTGGGGACAACAGGCTGCAGGTGTCTCTTTAGGGAAGGAACTTGGGCAGAGGGAACAAAGGCTGGGGCCATTTGTTTTAAATGGACCAAGGCAGTGAGCAGTAGCACAGAGTCTCCCTGAGGCGGTGGGGTTGCCAAGATGGCTTCAGAGAGAAGGAGGGGACATGGGACAAGCCCTTCCCCTCTGCTCTTAGGACTTTGTTTACAGTTTGCAGTGGCTTCTTCACAATGAAGATGATGCTCAGCATCCAGAAAAGGGGTCTCCGGGAGGCATCCGCCAAAGCGGAGGGGGATTTGTAGCAAAGGGAAGTCCCTGTACCCATTGGCACCCATGACAGACCTGAGCCACCCTGCAGAGTGGGGGTAGGGGTGGACAGGGAAATGGGGAGAAGAAACAGGCAAGGCTGAGTCCAAGGAGAGTTCAAAGAAGGGACGGGAGGTGGAAGGAGATCAATAAACCCTAGTACCTTACTCTAATTTGCTCCTGAACTTCTTACTAAAGAGGCAGGCCATAGCCACCTTCAGAACGTCCTTTGGATGCATAGGTCAGTCCGTAAGCACTTTAAGAAAGCTTAGATTTTTATTCACGTATCTTTTGTGTCAGAGGGGCACGCTGGTGGAAGGCTCTCCTTCCACCACAGGTCTCAGAGATCTGACTGTCATCAGGCACAGCAGCAGGCTTCTTTCCCACTGAGC
>LOJH01033761.1:0-16201 GCA_001685095.1 Ellobius talpinus | reverse complement strand
TCTCTCTCTCTCTCTCTCTCTCTCTCTCTCTCTCGCTCTGTACATACATGTGGAAGCATGCATGTGGAGGCCAGAGGTCGACATCAGGGCTCTTTCTCAATTGCTCTCCATCTTACTTTATTTGCTTGTGCCTGTGTCTGTGTGGAGGCATGTCCGTGTCCCAGCATGTTAGAAGTCAAAGGACACCCCTTGGGAGTCAGTTCTCGCCTTCTTCCCTGGGATCCAGGACCAAGCTCGGACTGTCAGATCTGTGTAGCAAACACCTTTGCTTGTTGAGCCATCTCCCCAGCCCTCCACCTTACATTTTGAGGCAGGGTCTCACACTGAACCTGGAGCTCACTGAATCAGCTAGACTGGCTAGTCAGCAAGCCCCAGGAAGTCTAACCTCCCCACAGGGCTGTGACTACTAGCATGCACCACTGTGTCCAGCTTCTACAAGGGATTTGAACTCAGGTCTTCATGTTTGTATGACAGGCACTTTACTGCCTGGTCCATCTTCCTTTTCCTGACTACCAGGTTTTAAATGTGAAGGTCCCACTCTCTGGTCACTGCTTCCATCGCAAGCTATTCTGGGCTCTTGCACACCCATTTCCACCCTGCTGCTTTCCCACCTCTGTCTTCCCCGCACACCCAGAGTGGCCAGATGACCAGTCCATAATCACAGTGGCTGCCCTATCAACCTCAGGTATGAGGCCTTAATTGAAGCCCATGGCCCCTGTGTTGTATGGAGATAGTTCTGTCCCCTGGGGCTCTGGACAGGTATCCACAGGTCACGTAAGATATCCCAGGTCACCAATGACCCTGACAGGTTCAGCAAGTGCCTGGTGTGGCAGAGGGCGTCTTGAGAGGGGAAGAGGTTTCTAAGACTTTCTAGGGAGGTGTTAAACACATGTCTGTACATTCCAGGCAGGGTACAGACCAAAGAAACAATCCAAATTGAGTCCCATGAGAGTTTATTGGCATTACTTACAGGATGTCTCTGGCAAGAGTCCACTCCCACCTGTATGGTTTGTCACAAGAGTGGCATCCCTGGAGCTCCCTGGGTGAACTGAAGGCAGTTAGTTCTTCCCAAGTCTCCTTACTGTAGCAATTGATCCTGCTGAAATAACCTTGGGGCGGGGTCTTGGAATCTTTTAAGTCTGGGGAACTTCCTGAGACTTGTGAGTTTCCTTGACTTCTGGGCCTTAAAGAAATACAGCCACATAAGAGGCTGGGCTGTGGGGAAGATGTTTCATGGGGCCATTGTGAAAGATGGGGCTCTCTGGTGGCATCTTCTCACCACATGGCCACTGCCTTGATATATGCACCTACAAATAACCAGATCCTATTTCTGAGAGCTGTAGTGAGTGGATACGGAGACTGTGTACAGAGTCCTGCCTCTGGTTCCCTCTCCAGAGGGCACTCTTGCTGCCCATACCATGACAGTGCTGCTGTCCTATGTCTGTGTGACCAGACCAGCTCACTTCTGAACCTTCTGGCATGGGTTGAGTGATCTGGGGGACACTGAACCTCAATGAGCAGAGACGCCACCAGTTCTTGTCAAGGTCTGACTGTCCTGACGTAGGGGAGGGTCTCCTCATACTCCCCTCATCTAGAGCTAGACACTGGCTGTACTTGAGCCTGCAGGTTCCACCAAGCATTTGACATTCACTGGAGTTCCTCAGAGGACAGGGATACACAGGATGAAGCAACAAGACCACCCACTCATGCCTTGGTAGGAGCTGCTGTCTGCTTCCAGGCTGGAGGAGCCCCTGGTCAGGATTTCTGGCCCCCACTGCACCCCACAGTTCCTTACCCACTAAGAGCTAAAGAGATCTTCTAGCCACACATACCAGACCTCTGCCTTAAACCTCCCTGTGTCTCTTCATGACAGCGAGGACATAATCCAACTTCCTTACAGGACCTCATGTGACCTGCCTCCAGACACTACCGCAACTCCTTCTGTCACCAAGCTCGGTACAGGCTCAGTACAGACAATTGTGTCCCTTGCCGGACCTTGACAGCTGCTCTGATTGTTATTTTCCCTCCTCCTGACCCCCTACCCCGCACCATCCCTCTTACCACCCAGGTTTTACGGAAGACCCATGTTCCCTAAACGTAATCCTCAGGTGATCTCCTAGCTACTTGTACCTGACTCTTTCAGCGGCTTGCTTTCTAGCGCGGAGCCCACTAAGTGTTCCCTTTGCCTGTAGGTCTCTGGTGGCTGGAGGCATGCCTAGCTGTCTCTCACCAGGCCCTGAGGCCAGAGGTCACACAAGGCAGTGACTACTGGTCATACATTTTGCCTTTTCCTCACCTTGGGAAGGGAGCTGTCACACCCCATTTTACAGGTGGGGAACCTGAAGCTCCCAGTGTAGATGCCTGTTCTGCAGCCCTCAGGGGGCTAGTCCATCTGGAATGTGAGCCCAAGGCTGCGTACTTCTACTCTGACATGTTCACTGCACCCTCTCTTCAGTCATTCTGTCCATGCAGTCCTGCTGCTCTTGGAACAAGAAAACAAAATGCGCCAGATCTATAATGAAAAGAAAATGGGATTTTTTTTCCTGGTTGTAATAATACCAAGTGTTTGTTCAAAGCCAGGTAAAGATTTTTTTTAATATGCTGAGTGATCTTTATCGAACAGCATCCTTATAAATAAGAGCTCACCCCAACTCTCCAATTCTATCACTAGAAGAATATGCCCCCTGCTGAGCAGAGGGACAGTGGGAATTCTGTGTACCCCCCACAAAGACCCACGCTGGGAGTCATCTCCACTGTGGTCTATAGGACAAGGGTCACCCTCTGGGCTCTGGCAGGGAGTCAGGGATTCCAGGTGAGACCAGCTCCGTAATCAATGTGTTGCTGTGTGTCACGCCATGAGGCAAGTCTCTTAATGTGTCTGGTAGGATGTCCACAAGGTCCCACCTCGAAGAGGATTCCGTCTGGGCTGAGAAGATGGCTCAGTTGGTAAGGTGTGAGGTTCTAAGTTTGAACTGTCAGCATCTAAGCAAAGATCTATGTGTGGTGTTGCACCCCTGCGACTCCAGGGATGCTAAGAGGGGAGAAGGAGTCAGGTGGATCCCTAGATGCTCTCTGCTCGGCCAACTTGGCCTCTTAGGTAAAGCTCCAGGCCAGTAGAGACCCTGTCTCAATAAACAAGACAGACAGACTGACCTGAGGAATGACTCCCAAGGCTGCCCTCTGTGCTCACATAGCCACACATATACAGGTGCGCACTCTCTCTCTCTCTCTCTCTCTCACACACACACACACACACACACATGCACATACTTGCACACACACTCACACACCCCCACATGCACACGCTTGCACACACACAAGCTTGAAAGGGGCCCTTAAGGTTTTTGCAATTCATTCTATGTAAATATCATCTCAAAAAGAGACTCATTAATGGGCTATGTACTCTAAACTGTGGCATCTATGCAGGAGATTTAGGTGCTAAGTGAACTGATGTATGCGACTTACCAGGCAATGGGTCCAGTGAGTGAGGTAGGTGGGTACCAGAAGAGACAGAGACCAGACTCATTCACAGGCTTCTGTCTCAGTACACAGGCCAGGTGCCAGGGAGACCGAGGCTGGCTTTTACATCCCTCACACTCTACTGGATGTTTGGATATGCTGAGACACAAAGAATAGCAACCAAACACAAAATCACAGGACCTCACCCAGGGCTCAGCACCTCAGATCCCCATCTGGGCAGTGTGGAGGGTGCCCCTGATCCAGGGCTGTCCCCAGGACTGACTCTAGAGGACCCCAGCCTCCTCTCCTGTGCTTGTGGCTCAGTCACCCACTCTGATGGGCCATGCTTACCCATCCATGCCAAATGAGGACACCCCTCCCTCCCTCCCTACCTAATAGGCTTCTTCCATCTTCTTTAATTTGATTAATTGTCCAACTCCTCCTACTACAACACAGACTGCAGAAGAAGAGAGGCCACACAGCCTTTCTCCTAAAACAGTCTCTGGCACAGAGTAGAAACCCAGCATCCTTGCTGAATGAGAAATAAGTGACGATAACCTGCAAGTTCCAATGTGGTCCCTAACTGTAGATTCCTGCCACCCGAAGTCTACCTACTGCTCAAACCTCCTTATGGCAGCTATCCCAGTTCCATTGGACAAATGAGGAAACTGAGGCCAAGAGGTAGAATGTAAATTTCCCAGCATGCCCTGCCAGTGGCTGAATGGAGGTGGATCCCAGGTCCTCAGCGATCCCTATAGAACTCTTTTCTCCCTAGCAGGCTGCTGAGCTTGTGTTAAAGGGCCTGTCCCCAGAAGCAACCAGCAGATGGACAGGCAGACAGGCTCCACTTGGCTGAGCTGCCCACGATGCCGTGTTAATTACACAGGGCGGGAGATGCCAGCCAACACTGTCTGCAGTGTAGCTGCCCTGGTATAGCAGGTGCACAGGCTGGCGTGGGCTGCTGATGGCCACGGCCAGGCAGGGATCTGCTGGCAGGCAGACCTGCTGACATGGCCCAACTGTTTGTAGCACCACTGGGCATGGTGGCCCAGTCACCTTGTCCCAACAAGGGCCCTCCCCAGGGTTGGGCATCCTTCCCAATGGTACCAGTTGTCCTGACTGGCTCAAACCAGGCAGCTGTACTCTGGTGACAGTGTCCACACAGGTGTGCGCTCAGACAGGATGGCACAAGGCTTTGGGGGCTGAGTACTGGGAAACTGTAGAGGTGTCATAGCAGGGCTCTGTTACAGATACGCAAATCCTGGGACTAACAGGGACCCAACCAGGGCTCTGTTAAACCCTTTACCCAGCCTGCTCCTAAGATCTGATGATCTAATTAGTGGCTCTGAAGAGGACCCAGAAAATGATCTATGTTCTCACAACCTCACCCCAGGTCTGGGCACTAGTTTGAGATCCACTGTGTTTATAGCAGTTTGGAGACTATTTGGTATCCCTAGACTCTGTAATGGCCTGTTTAATGCTTTTGGGGGCTCCCCATCTTCACTCGGTGGCATAAACGATGCCAACAGTGCCACATCCCAAAGCAGACAGTGGGATTCCCACTGTCCCCGAGGCCTGACTCCCCACCACACAGAACCCAGAGCATCCTCCGGTGCCCTCCGGGTGTGCTTCTCCTACCCCTGACTTACAGCTAAGAAAGCGAGGCGGGAGATGTGGGATCTCGAAGTGTGCTCTCACCTCAGAGAGCAAACGCTACCCAACTCGGCTCTGCAGTGTGAATTAGGGCCTCGCTGCTGCTCCTCCCGGCTCCCCGTGGCTGCTGCAGCTCAGGCTCTTACACAACATCCTGGGAGTCATGATGCTCTCCAGCTGACTCCCTGAGCATGTGGTCCTGGTGATTGCGCTGGACTCTGAAACCCCAGTGCCTGGCCTCAGCCCTGAGGCACGTTTTGTGTCTCCTGCTTCCTGTTTGTGATGGGGAGGAGGGTACCCAGGAGGTGACGGTGCGACCCGACCCTCAAGTAGCTGGTGGAGTTTAAAGGCTTAGGGGATCTTGTTAGGTGTGGGAGGTGCAGGGGCAGCCAGCCTGGTGCCCTTTCACTCCTGTGGAAACAGCCTGGCGTCGTCAGAAATCTACATACCCTGCCCCAGTTGCTATCTCCAGTTTCTCCTCCTTGAGTCATAGATCAAGGAGGGAACATAACAACTGGGTTTGCCACTGTGGGGCAGGGGGGCAGAGTATACACCCACCATGTGTCACAAACAGACATGCACATACCCCACTTCCCATAAAAAATACAAACATTTACACACACGCATGCACACACACACTCGTCATTGGCAGCTCAGTACGTCTGAGCCCCATAGACCCATCCTCACCACGCCCCAGAACATAGGCTTTCACATCAGTGCCCATGCCCACCTGACTGAGCTGGTCCCCCACCCCCTACCATCTCCCCACCCCTACCGTACAGCCATAACACCTGCCCGCATGGCAAGCCCAGGACCCACGAGGAAGCTGGCAGTCACTCTGTTCTCCTCCTCTACCGTCACCACCCCCCAGTCCTGTCCCTGAGCGCCTGTCTGCCATCACATCATAACCAGATGAGACAAGGCAATTTATGATACCAGCTGTCTCTGTCAACACCGGATCTCCCACACATGCCAGAGAAGCCAATCACCCCAGCCCAGCCTTGCCAGGAGCGGGAGCTTACAGAGTTGGCACAGGAGGGTGGAGTCAGTACCCAGGGAGGTGGGTGGCTCTTGACTTCTCCTCCTTGGCAGTCACCCATTCTCCTTCATGCCTGCATCTGTGGCGACAGCTCCCCACCAGAGCAGAGAGCAGGTGGGCAGTATCTTTACAGGAAGAGTGGTCCAGGGTCACCATGGCAATAAGACCACTAGAAACTCTGTGACCTCCCAAACCCAGAGGACCATTAGTTGGCTCCATCATGGTCCCCTGACTTCCTGCCACATTCAGGCTTCTTGCTCCCTTCCCAGGCATCTTTGTCCAGGTTCCTCTCCCCTAAAATACCTGTCCCTTTCTTGGCCCTGCTCCTGGCCTTGGCCCAGTTCCCCACCCCCCACCCTGAGGCCTTTCTATGGAATCCTTGGAGTCAGACACAATTCATGCTCAAATGTCCACTTCACCTCAGGCCAGCCGGGCAGCCTGGGCAGGTGACATTCCTTCTCTGGCTGCAGTTTTACTTCTAGAATTTGAGTGAGTCTTTGCCACATGCTTGACTCTATTATAGAATTTGAACTCACAGTTCCCCTCCCCTGTGCCACACCTCATTCACTCCCACCCTACCCCCACCAGCACACACAGCAGACAATACCAGCTCCATGCTGCCGCCCTGCTAGAGGAAACAGGAAACACGGAGTCAGATGGTGAGAAGCCAATCCCCCACTGTCCACATCTGCTTGGCTATAGTTACCTCAAGTGCAAGTCCAGCCTTGCAAGACAGATGCTAATCTTAGGCACACAAGGGACTCAGGCTGCAGCCCTGGGCCCAATTCCACCTGAGTGGTCCTTCGATGAAACTGTGTTGACCTGACGTCGTCTTGGGTCAGCTCTCTTGGTGTAAGCATCAAAAGTGATAGCTAAGGACGGGGCCCCTAAAGAGCCCATGCCTTCCTTTGCTGAGCGGTACACTTAGCTAATAAATGCATATTGAGGACCTAGTCTGTGTTGGTCTCCATGCCAGACATGCAGGGTCGCGTGGCATGAGGAAGGGACCACTGGATGACAGTCACATGGTGGAAGTTTCTAGAATCGCTTTTCATTGTCTTCCGCAACGATCAGAATTGAAATTCAGTAGCAGTATCTACTTCCCTACATGTTTTACAAGTGTTTGCCTATTTCTTACAACATTTAAGACATGGTCTCCTGTAGCCAGGCTTACCTCCGATTCCTTGTGTTGAGGATGACCTTGAACTTCTGATCCTCCCACCTCTGCCGCCTGAGTGCTGGGATTATAGGTGTCCAACCTGAAGTTTTATGCATGACCAGCCAGCATTCTGTCCACTGAGGTTCAGAGCTGTGCCATGGGATAGTCTGGTTCCGTGTTCGGTCACTTGCATTATCTGATAGCTGTTCTTTTCACCCTCGGCGGTGCTAGAAGGCTAACCTCACTCTTTCTCGTTCACTGCCAGGGAGTGTGAGTGGCCTTGCTGGGGACTTGAACCTGTGCCTGGCTGATGTAAGCTCCCAGGGGCCATCTGCTCCTCCACATCTAATCAGTTCATTAAAGTCTGCCTTGCAAACACTCCCTCGCGCCACCCAGGACACGGAGACCTCAGCTGCTCCATTTCCAGGAGAGTGAATTCCTTCCCTGCTGGAGAGGAGTGGAGTAATGTAGGCAGGCAATTTAAACAGCTCCACAAACCCGCAGTTTCCACTCTCTGCCACTATTACACTTTCTGGCTGCAGCGGGATTGGCCCGTAAGTGGGATATCAAGTTTATTACAGCCATTTCCAACCTGTAATTGGTTTTGTGGAACACAAAGAGAAAGGCTGGGGGAGGAGAGAGGTGATCCCCCATATTTTTCTTCATTTTTTTTCCTTCCCTTTTACAGATGGTGGCATCTAGGGGCACTGGTGAGAAGGCTGAGTTTGAAGACTTATTTGTTTTTTCAAATTAAAATGTGGCTGGCTGACCAGTGGGCTCTCCTGCGGCTGGCTGGACTGCATCCATTGGCCATGCGTCTATGAGTCCACATGTAAATCCATCTGCCCACAGCCAGGGTTGCTGGTAGGGGGTGTGTCTGGCACTGATGGTGGGGTGGAGGGTTGTGACAAGCTGAGGTCACTTAGAGCGGGCTCTCTAGAGCGACAGCACTGAGGACACAGCAGTGGGACCACACAGGTAGACAGAGTCTCCAGAGGCCACCAGGCCTCATTTTCCTCATGGAACATTTAGGGAAACTGAGGCCTACATAAAGAACAGCATAGAGACAACTGATAGCTAATAACTTGGGGAACTGGCAGGGTAGGACCAGAAGAAAACACCTTTTTAAAGGCACCTACTGTGTGCTGGCTGCCCAGCCTGGCCACACAACAGTATGGCCACTTGGAAGCTGATTGTCCCTAACATACATTGAACATGTTTGCTTCTGTGTGAGTCTATGTTTACAGCAATGCTGAGCCCACCCAGTAAGAACTCAATAAGTACTGGCTGTTCAGCCCCTGCTTAGGACATTATTCTCCACAATTTCAGCTACCCTTGTGTAAGGGTTCGTCTTTGCTGTCAGGGTAACTGGATTTAGAAGCGTCATAGAAACCCAGCTCTAGACATTTTTGCAAGAGAATTTCTAGATAAGGTTAAGTGAGGTGAGAAGACCCTCCCTGAAAGGAGAGGGGACAACAAGGGGCGGGGGAGAGGAGGAGGTGGGAGGGAGGGAGAGGGAGCCATAGACCTAGGTTTGGGCTGGTACCACCCGCAAGCAGGGCGGCCCTTCCCTTTAGTTAACACTCTGGGAACTTCTGACCAGGACCCTCACAGGCACACCCATACGTGTGCCTCTCTAAGCCTTCCAGATGCTTCTCGGTCCAGTCTTGCTGAACCTACACGCCTCCAAGGAGACTTCTCGGGTCACCTTTCCTCTCAAGGAACTCTGCACCTCCAGGAGCATCATGGGTAGCTCTTGGCATATGCCTGTCACCACAGACCTGCCCTCTCCACTCATCCTGCAGTTGGCTGTGGCCTGAGCTCTGTCCCCACCAGATCCTGAATGGGGCACACAGTTCCTGCCTCCCTCTTGCCTGAGGATGGAAACTGTGCCCGTGTCTTGTACACTTACCACCCTTGCCCACAGCTTATGGTCCAGCCTCAGCTCAGAACCTCTGACCAATGAGAGCGTCATAGTGCCCCAGTGCAGGTGGGGCTGCAAACAGCTGGTCCCTTTCCCCCAGATAAGAGTCAAGATAAATAAATAAATAAGGGACAGTTTGCATGCTGTCCTAGGGAAAGGTTGTGACTAAGAACTGGGGGTGATGGTGCATGCATGGAATCTCAGGGTTCAGTAGGCAGAGGCAACAGTCACTCTCAGAAGCTGGAGGCCAGGTTGGTCTCCCCATACTGAGTTTCAGCAGAGCTAGACACTGTCTCCAAAAAAAAAAGGAAAAGAAGAAAAGTAAATAAAACCATAGAAAAGCAGGCTCGTCCTTGAGGCTCTCTTGCGCCTCGGCCTGTAGCAGGGATTTATGGCTCAGGTAATTCTTCCTTGCTTTGTCTGGGGTGTGGGGGTGTGTGGNGGGGGGGGGGCGAGTGTATTTTCCTCGCCATAAAACCCTCAGTCCCGGTGAATAAATTTGAGGAGACAGTTTTACTGACAGATTTTTTTTCCTCTGTTGTGTAATAAAAAAAAATGGAGTGAAATTTGAGATTGGAACAATGAGGGCTGCGAGTTTCAGAAGGATATCAGAAGCTCTCTACCTGAAGGCAGGCAAAGCTGGAGCCAGAGGGCTGCCGAGAACCTGCTGCCTGCCCTTCTCAGGCTGCAGCTGCCATGCAAGATGAGGCCAAGGGGCAGTTAGGTGGCCTTGCCAGCCTGGCAGGACAGGCAGGGAGTGCTGGGCCTCAGCTGTGCCTTCAGTTGCAAAGTGACTTGCATGATGCCTGTCTTCCCAGGGCATGGGGGAAGGCAAACAGATGAGATAGAAGGTTTCCCACCTTGGCATGTATGTGCAGGTATATGTGAACATGTGTACAGGCGTGCATGTTCCTGTGTGTGCATGTACACATGTATGTAGATGCTCATGGTATATGCAGGCACGAGTATGTACATGCTTATGTGTGTATGCTTATGTATGTGTGCAGGTATGTGCGCATGTATATAGGTACATTTGTGTGTATACATTTTCATGTGTCTAGGTGTGTGTGTGTTTGCACCTGTGCACGCATGCAATCATGCATGTGTTAAAGGCCAACCTTGTGTCCTTCCTCGGGTGCCCTCCATCTTAGTTTTTAAGCTGGCACTCAGTGATTAGGACAGACTCAATGACCAGAGAGACCCAGCTCCCCTGTGCTGGGATTACAGACATGGGCCACCATGCCCAGCTTTTTTACTGTGTGCTGGGGATTAAGCTACCTCCCCATGCCAATCCCAGCGTATCAACAGTTTGCTGAGGAATGTCTGAGGTGGGTCCTCTTCAATAAAAGCATCAGCAGTCTCCCTGGCCTGTTAGTTACATGCCAGGACCTTCATGGTGACAACAAAGACTATCTCTAGAATATGCCATGTCCTCTGGTAGAGAAAGGGGTCAAAATTGTCTCCCAGGGGCTGGAAAGGTGGCTCAGCATTTAAGATCACTTGCTATTCTTGCAGAAGACCTGAATTCTGTCTCCAGCACCCACATGGCAGCTCACAGCCATCTGTAACTCCAGTTCCAGTGGATCCAATGACCTCTTCTGGCCTCCATGGGCACTGCGTGCACATGATACTCAGACATACCGACAGTCAAAACACTCATATTCATAAAATAATGAAATAAATAAAATAAATAAGAAAATTGTCTCCCAGTTGAAGGCCCCAGTTGAAAAGTACCTTGACATCTCTAAGGGGCCAAGAATCCTTGAAGGGTTGGAAAGAGGGGAATGGTGGACCCACCCTGGTAAGTTTGTTCTGACTTTGAAAGTAGCCAAGCCACTCGACCCTGCTCCCCCCCAGACCCTGCACCTGTCTGGTTTAGTCCACTGCGGGCATGCAGCGGTTAAGGCATCAGCCTCAGAAGCAGACTGTGGGTATCCCCAAATTGCATCCTTCCTGGGCAAGTGCCAGCACAGAGAGCCTCATGCCAGTGAGATGCCACCTCCTCTCACACACCACAACTGTCCTCCTCCACGCTGCCATCCTACTCTGAATCCGGGTCCTTCTGCAGAGCAGGTGAGGCAAGAAGTCCTCTCTCTCTGTCCTCAGGCTACACAGATGAGAACAAAACAGCTGGCTTCAGAGGGGAACGGACCAAGTCATGAGCTAGATAAGTCCAGAATGGTGATGAGAAGCAGACAGGCTTGGTGAGGGCCGACAGGAAAACCAGTCAGGGAAAGTCCTACCGTTGATCCCACTGAGAGTCACAAAAATCTATGAACATGTTAGCATCCTTCCACCTACCATTGGTACTCACTGAGGTGTCCTTGTAACAGATGTGGCCAGTGCATGACACAGTTGAAGCCCCGCAGAAGTTGGCTGGGTTGCACTAAATGTGTTTTTACTAAAACCACCAACATATAGTTGAAGGCAGCCTGGGTGCTGATAAGGCCAGTCCTCCCAGTTCGGGCGGGGGTGGGGTGGGGAACAGGACGGGACAGATGCCTGGGGAAGCCACTCTCAGCATCTCCCCATCCCTGACCACCTCCCTGGCATCCCCCCTCCCCTGCTTCTACCAGAGGAGCCGCAGGGAGTTAATTCTACTTCTCCAGGCCCAGGCATGAGGCCGCCCTGTTGCAGGCTGTTAGTGTGGAGCCCAGCTGAGCGGTGAGAGGCTGCAAGCTCACGGTCTATAATAGAGTTGCTGAGACAAGCGGAAAACGGCAGCCGAGTAAACGGATAAATAATTGAAACAGTGACAACACATACCTTGCTGCTGTGTGGAGTAACACTTTCATTAGCGGGAGGGGGTGGAGACCAGGCGTGTGCTCAGGGCAGCCACTGCTGGGGAGCCACAGACACATGGGCTTGGCTCTCCGGCAGCTGTGAACAGCAGGACCCTGCAGCAACCTGGGCCCCAGCACCGGGGTCCCCTGCTTCCCCAGCTTTCATGCCCTCAGGTGGAATGGAGACCTTGTGGCCTCCTCCTAGGGGCTGTCCCAAGGATGGCTACAGAGAAACAAAGGCAAGTGTCCTGTACTGATAGACCCCCATCTGTCCGTTCCTGAGACCCCCATCTGTCCGTTCCTGGGTCGCTACTTCTGGTGTGGCCTCCCTCTCGGACTTGCTTCTGCAAGACCAGAGGAGGTTATAAGCAGAACCCAAATCTGACCCTGGGTGACTGGTGTCTGTGGGGGGGTGGGACATTGCTTTGTCCGTGGGTCCTCAGTGGTGGCACTCTGTTGCCAGGATCCTCTCGGGCCCCCTCCCTCTTGCTCTGGGCACTTGAAGCAGTCACTTTCACAGAGGCAGCTGAGCTGATCCCTCCTGCGTCTGCCCTTGGCTCCCACCACCTGCTCCGCCAGGCTGACTCTTCTGGCACCTCCTGCGGAAGCAGCTTTGACTTCACATCCTCCAAGATGCCCTTGTGGGTGCTCCCCACCCTTAGAAAGTGTCCTTCCCCCCTCTTCTGTATTCCCATACCATTCTGGACCTAACCTCTCAGGGTTTATCAGAAATGACTGTGATGGGCTGGTAAGAGCACCTGTTCTTCAGGCCTGGAATCCACATGGTAGAAGGACAGAATGGACTCTACAGTTGTCCCCTGACCTCCTCAGTCACCCCACACAGCATGTGTGCATATATGATAATAGTAAGAACACTAAAAAGCAGAAATAGTTGCAACATAGTTTATTTGTCTTTCCACGAGTTATTTGCCTTCTAATGGTCCCCTGGCCCTCCATTCTCCCCCTCTTACTAGCTAGCCTGCCCCCTCCCCTGTCTTCTCTCTGCTGACTAAAGCTCTGGGACCAGGCCCTGATTCCATAGCTCACTCTACAAAGCCCATTCTGGTCCTGCCCACAGTTACCCAGGCCACACTAGCCATTTCAGCAAAGCAGAGCCTTTGTGGTGGATGGAGCTCCTGGTGCCTGGAAAGACTCAGCAGGGAGAGGCCACTAGCTTCCTTCCACCATGCCTGCAGGGCCTCAGAAGAGCCCTCCCAATGCTCCACCATGCCTGCAGGGCCTCAGAAGGCCCCCTAGCATTTGCAGAATTGAAAGCCCAGCCCTCCCTGCTCAGAAGCCAATGCTCTGGTGGCTGGCACAGGTGGGAGAGAGCCAGGCTTACTCACAGGCTGGCTGCTGCCTCCCAGCTCCACATCACAGGGCTTTGCATGAGGGAGGAGGAACGTGACAAGGAAGTTCTGTGTGGGGTGCTCTTTGTGGTCAGCACACATGTCTTCCGTCTCCTTCTCTAGGGCATGGCTTAGGTAATGAGCTTGGCCTCCTGGGGCCAGAGGCTACCATTCTTTTTATTAATTAATTTGTTTTATTTAATTATTTATTGTGTGTGTGCACGTGTGCCTATGGACATGCCACAGTGCACATGGAGGTCAGAGGGCACTTCCCAGGAGTTGGTTCTTTCCTACCATGTTGAACCCAGGAATCAAATTCAGCTTGTCAGGCTTTGGCTACAAGCTCCTTCACCTGCTGAGCCATCTCGCAGGCCCTGTGCCTCTTTTACAAATGCCTAAGCTGTCAGTGGAGTGCTTGGATTAAAAGACTAGGAAGGCCTAGCAAAGGCTATCAGGCAGGCAGCCTCTGTGGAGGAGTGGGGCAGGATGGGGCAGCTCACATCTGCAGCACCTGTGTGGGAATCTTCCTCTGCTGAGGGAGGGAGAGAGGGAGGGAGGGACGGAGGGAGGGAGGAGCAAGGGCAGGGGCAAGCCAAGGGAACTCCTGAGGAAAGCAGTGACCAGGGCCCACCAGGGACTCACCTGTGGCTACTCTGCTCTGTGGCAGGTGACAGATGGTGGCACCATCAAGCAGAAGATCTTCACCTTTGACGCCATGTTCTCCACCAACTACTCACACATGGAGAACTACCGCAAGCGAGAGGATCTTGTGTACCAGTCCACTGTGAGGTGAGGCCACCCGAGCTGGCAAGCTGGCAGCAAGCATGTGAGCAAGAAGAGGGAGGGGCGGGCCTGGGGGGCGTCCTGGGCCAGCCCTTGTCAGCAGCCCCTGGATGCACTTAGGCAATGGCTTTCAACCTGTGGGTCATGACACCCACCACAGGGGTTGCATATCAGATATTTACATTAGGATTCCTAACAGTGGCAAAATTACAGTTAGGAAGTAGCAGTGAAAATAATTTTACAGTTGGGGGTCACCACAACATGAGGAACTGTATTAA
The DNA here is from genome assembly GCA_001685095.1 of Ellobius talpinus. Taxonomy (NCBI): domain Eukaryota; kingdom Metazoa; phylum Chordata; class Mammalia; order Rodentia; family Cricetidae; genus Ellobius; species Ellobius talpinus. Next base: position 1,774 of record LOJH01033761.1, on the reverse strand, counting down.
AGGGTCCCAGCATTAGGAAGGTTGGAACCGCGGCTCTTATGGGATGCAACCCCCTCCTTGACCTGGGGCCTCTCTGCAGAAGTGAAGCCACTCCCCGGAGGGAAGAGGAAGGAAGAGGCAGGACCATAGCTCTTCTTATAATTATAAAAGGTAGACTTCACAGATCCTATCTGCAGGTGAGGTTGCCGAGGTCTAGAGAGGGCGAGATCTGTGCTTAAAGTCACCCAGCTCACAATGACAGAGCCAGGTAACACATGCAACACATACCATTGTCCCCCAAGATCCCTAAGGTCACAAAGGCCCCAAGTGGGAATACCTAGACTCTTAGGTCAGGAGAAACAGGACAAGGAAACAGGAGCCCTCCCCTGTTTTCTGAAAAGCTGCAGAATCAAGATAATTCAGCCTCATACTGGGGCCCAAAATACTCTACATATGTGGGTGCCCACAGCCCTACACATTCCGCAAAGGCCCCCACTGTCTTTCATTCCTCTGACCTGTTATGCATGTTAGTCACTTCTGACAGAGGACCTCTCCTGCCTTTGGTCACCTGGTAAACTCCTCTTCAGTCTTCAGAACCCCACTCAGGCTGTTCCATCTCAACAGCAAATTAGCAGACTAGACAGCTCTGGGCTGGATGGCGAGGTTCCCTCAGTCCCCACCCTCCTCCAGAAAGGGGATCTTATGACCTGTGTAAAGTAGCTTCACAGTAGTGCTGGGTATGAACACACACAACCACACACCTGCACACACATGCACCCATGCATGCACACCCATGTACACATAGGCACACCTGCGTGCACACACACACAAGCACACACCTGCGCACTCTTTCCTACTGTGTGGTAAACGCTTTGCCTGGTGCTCTCAGAAGGCAGGGCTCTGACAGAACCCAGGCTGGGAACAACAGGTGGCACAGCCTGCGTGACACTTTACACGGTTACACTTGGGTTTGTAGGGCAGCAGGGACATCCCAGCGAGTATGTGATGTCACACAGTCTTCTGAGTCCTGACTGGGCAAGTCTCCACCCCTTAACTGGGACTCTCACCTACCCTTCCCTCTGCTCTGCCAAGGCCTGGTCGCACATCAGTGCCTGACAGCATTTGCAAAAAGAATGGACCCAGAAAGCCCTGGAGATGCTCCTATGTGGTTGGGGGCCTTGTTTGCATGAGAGTAAAATTATAGAAGGGGACAGGAGTGTTTTGTTTTTGTTTTGATTTGTTTGCCAAAGGCGCTACTGGCTCTGCTAGTGGAATCTGGCTGGGACCTCCCACCTGCTGAGTGAGGTTCAGGAGGTGGCTGTGAGCCCCTGATGGCTGCTGTCCCGACTCCCCCCCCCCAGGAGCTGGTCCCTCCCCCTCTCAGGCACTGAACTAGGACCCCAGTCCCAGATGTTCTTTCTTGGAGCACCAGCAGGTAGCGAGGGTGCCCTGGGCTCCTAGGAGGCAGGCAGGTACCTCTCTGTATTTTCCCTTCTGAAAAGCACCTCATGCCAAGAATAAATCAGTTACCATCAAGATGAGAGCAGAGATAAAAAGCACTTTAGAAAAAATAAGCACTGCCCTGGGAGTCACAGAGAGTCCCTCGGCAGGGGACTTCTTGGCTTATAGCCAGGTTTCCCTAAACACAGTCATGGGAGGGGTGGGTAACCCAGCACCCAGCACTGCCGGACCCACTACTCCCAGTCACGGGTGTAGCTTCATGGTCCCCCCTTTTATGATTTTTTTTAAAAATGCTGCAGGATCCCTGGCAGCAGTAGGCAGGCAGAAATGCCAG
>LOJH01033760.1:0-16202 GCA_001685095.1 Ellobius talpinus | reverse complement strand
TCTTTCTTTCTTTCTTTCTTTCTTTCTTTCTTTCTTTCTTTCTTTCTAACAATGAAGTTATTTAAGCTATGTATGGTAGAAAAGGAAGCTAGAAAGACAGAATTCCAAGGACAAAGAGTAGAGCCTCCACTTGTTTCATCTGTACCATAACCCTGCCCTTCCCTTTTCTCTCACAGTGTTCTTTTTTAAAATATCTCTGCTTCATTTTGTACCGTGATTTCTTTTTTAAAAAATTTTTATTTAAAAGTTTTTTTTCCATTTTACATAACTACCACAGTCCCCTGTCCCTCTCTTCCTCCTACTCTCCCCTCTGCCCAACTCTCTGATCTACTCCTCAGGAAGAGTAAGGCCTCCCATGGGGAGTCAACAAAGTCTGACAGATCAAGGCAAGATAAGACCAAGCCCCTCCCCCATTTATGGAAGTTGAGCAAGGTATCTCTCCATAGGGAATGGGCTCTAAAAAGCCAGTTCATGCACTAGGGATAAATCCTGGTGCCATTACCTGTGGCCCCATAAACTGCCTAAGCCACAGAACTGTCACCCACATTCAGAGGGCCTAGCTTTGTCCTATGTAGGTTTCCTAGATATTAACCCACAGTCAGTTAATCCAGAGTTAGTGAGCTCCCACTAGCTTGGATCAGTTGTCTCTGTGCCCCTCACCCAAAGAATGGATAAAGAAAGTGTGGTATAGTTACACAATGGAGTATTACTCAGCGGTAAAAAACAATGACATCTTGAAATTTGAAGGCAAATGGATAGAACTAGAAAAAACAATCCTGAGTGAGGTAACCCAGACCCCAAAAGACAAACATGGTATGTACTCACTCATAAATGGATATTAGACATAAGGAAAAGGATGACCAACTTACAATCCACAACCCCAGAGAAGCTAGGTAACAAGAAGGGCCTGAAGAGAGACATGCATGGATGCCCTTGGGAAGGGGAAATAGATAAGATCTTCTGATAAAACGGAGAGGGGGAGGGGATGGAGGGATGATGGGGAGGTGGGAAGGAGAATATGAAGGAAAGGAAAGGTTGAGTTTGGGGAGGGAGAGCACGGAAAGGGATATCTTGATAGAGGGATTCATTATTGGGCTTGGAAGAAACCTGGTGCTAGGGAAACTCCCAGGAATCCACAAGGGTGACCCCAGCTAAGACTCCTAGCAATAGTGGAGAGGGTGCCTGAACTGGTCTTCCCCTGTAATCAGATTTATGACTGCGCTAATTGTCATTATAGAACCTGCATCCAGTAACCAATGGAAGCAGATGCAGAGATTCACAGCAGAGCACTGGGCCAAGCTTCTGGAGTCCAGTCAAAGAGAGGGAGGGGGGACATGTGAGCAAAGGGGTCAAGATCATGATGAGGATACCCACAGGGACTTGCTTTTCAATGATGACTCAATAATCAAGCACCTATGCCCTTGTACATGACTGAATATTTCTATATGGAAAGGAAAAGAAAGTTTAAAGATTAAGATGGTCGGATGTTTCCAGAATGGAAAAGAAAAAAAAATAGGTTTCTACAAGTTGTGAATGTCTGAGGAAGTAATTTAAGTTGTTTGAAAAATGAAACTTAAAGATGATACAAATGATATTAAGACTTGTTCTAAGTTTGGCATATTAAGTGATGGAGTGCTGATAAGTTATCAATGTAGTCTTGGTAAGAGTTATAAGTACTGGTTGCTAAAGCTTTTTCAAACATGATAATTGAAATTATCATTGTCACAGCTTCAAAAATTTTCCTTTGTTTTCTTTTTTAAATACAGACTTAAGCATTTCTCCTGTGCTGGAAATGGCTCCACCCCATCCCTATCTATCCAGTCCTCTTAAGTTGGTGGTGTGAGGCCCACAGCCTCTTCTTCCCCTTTGTTCTCTTTCCTACCAGGAAATGTGTGTCTTGGTACAGGTGAATGTTCATGTTTGTATTGATAACTCCTCAGGCTTTATTTTTGCTGTGGCTCAATACACGAGTCTGCTGGAAATGTCTACAGACACTTAGTAAGTGCTTTTTTTTTCTACAATGAGTGTTATGATTTTTATGCTGACCTGCCCTGTCACCTGGGTACCCTGTCCCTTTAAGAGACAAGCCATGTCCACCCCCCTTCCCCCTCTCCCTCCCCTCTTTCTGTCTTCCCACTGAGGCAAACTCTCTTTGGAACCTTTCTGTCTCTCTCTGCCTTCTGTTCTTCTGAAGAGGCAGCTTTCTGTCTATCTCCCCCTTCCCTTCTTCTCCCTTCTTTCTCTCTGTGTCCCTCTATTTCTCTTTCATCCCATACCACTCCCTACCCTCCCAACACCAACAAAATAAACGCTCCATACCCAAGTTCTCTCTGCATGGAGAATCTGTCTGTCCCATACCTGCTGTGGTACCACATCCACCATGGGACCTACCAGGGTCACTGGCATAAATCATAACATTGGTGTGTGACTCAGCCAGGGTCTCTCCTTGTTCCCTTCTGCCCATGGGAAGATGGGTTGAGATATGTGGGGATCCTGGACCCAGACCACTTTCTAACTTGTTGTCTGCCACATCATTGTGCACAACACCGACTACAAACAGTAAGGTCCCCTCCTCCAGGTCAGCTTCAGCTGACATTTGCCTCTGACAATTCCTCATGGCTGAGGACTCATCATCTTGTTTCTTGTCTTGGACTGTTGTCCCTCGGGCTACTGGGCCCTGGTTCCCAATCCCTGTGCCGACAGGCCTGGGACTGGTTTGAACCAATTCACTCTATCCTTTCTCTGTCTCAAGAATGCTTGAAGACAAATTAGCCATTGGGTCTCATTTATTTTATTTATTTTTTATCTCCCTCAGCTATGGGAAATTGCCTAAATACACCTTAGATAACAACCTAAATTGGCCACCTAATGCTACCTTAGATCCCAATATTCTGTGGGAGCTTTGTAATTTCTGTCAGCAAATGAACAGATGGAACAGTTTCTATATACCTAGCCATGCTAAACCCTGCCCCACAGGGCCTCCTCCCACTGTGGCTAAGCCTGTTTGCAGCAGAATCTGTCATATCTGTTCGTGGAGCCCTGTCTCTGTCACAGCTGCCACCATGGGTCTTGCAGGAGGTGGTAAGGCTGGCCAGGTCATGAGGTTCCAGTCCCAGCCCCAATGCTGCCACCATAGCCACCTCAGACATCTCCAGCCATCAGGTAAGGCACAGATCTATCCCTCTTTCTACACAACTATGGTTGGCAGTGCTGAGGAAGTTTCCTATCTACTTTATGTATGAAAGAATGTGTGAATGGTGTGACCACATGGGTGTAATTCTGTTTTAAATGTATGTTCTATTCGTTCTGTATTTCTCTCTTATTATTTCTATCTGTTTAAAATTCCTACGGTATTTTAAGTAAGAGTAACCACGTGACTGCCGCCATTCCAGGTACCATCTTAGTTATGGAGATGTCACTTGACCCTGCTGCTATCTTTGCTGAGGTTAAGACAGGGAGGAGCCACAGACTCATGAGGTTCTGCTCCCAGCCTAGGCAAGGTGCTGGCAGCAGGCTGCCCCCTAGCTACATGACCTGCCACCAGCTACCTGTAAGCCATTAGCCATGCTTTTAAAAATCACTTTTATGCTTTGTTGCATATCGGTGTATTTGCGAGATGGTATGCCTTGACAGGGCCCACTGAGGTGTTCATTAAGCACAGAGACTCGCCTCTGCAGTACATCTGCTCTTGCCCACCTGCAATGACTCTACTCTCCCGTTCACTGGCGACATTGAGTCTCCACTTTCTTCTTCTCTCTCTTAACTGGAATCGACTACCTATGGCAAGGTAGGGTTGTTTTTCTACAGATTCCTGAACCACAACATCTTCTAAAGTCTGGAAGGTCTCCGTGCTAGCAGCAGAAACTGCCCTGAAGCCTGTTCTCAACGANCGTGGAGGACCCTGAGGAGCGGCTATCCAGGTAGTCAATTGAGTAAGTTCTCTGTCATTTTACATTAATAACTCAGGTAAAATTTTATCCTTCTTAAGATCTCTAATGCAGTTTGATAGATGAGGGTTTTTTCCAATTTAAAAAGGACAACCTCACAAAACAGATTAACTTTATATAATTCAGTATAACTTCTTCCCATGTTTAAACAAAAAGGTGTTTTAAGATGCAAAGATCAAACCAAGGTGTTTTAAGGTATACACATGCAAGTGACTTAAGGTGTGTAAATGCAAGCTATAAAGGTCTGAGGATAAAAACATTTCAGAGGATAAGAAAATGTTTTAAGGTATATAAATGCAAGTTAACAGATTTCTCTCTCTCTATGCTGCTATTCATAGTCTTAACATTAATCAGTAAGATTTACATTTTCACAAACTCAAAGAATTCTTGTGAGTTCCAGGGAGCCAAATTGGAGGATTCACCTTAAACAGGTCAGATGCACCCTCCCTCAATTACCAGTCCCTAAGAGCTCATGTCTTCCCACCTTTCCCTGGTCCTGACACATTCCTCCTCAATCACTAGGACCTAAAGAAAAAATTTTCTTCCTAAACTTAACCTTGCCAGCTGCTCTGCTAGCACCTCACCAGATCCAAGAGACACTGGATAGTTCCACAAAGCCTGGACAGCAGTGAAGCAACCAGCTACCCCAGGATGTGGCCGACATCCAAGCTTTCTCAGGTTCCCCAAGGTTTCAATGCCCATAAATCAGCAGGAAGCAGTCTTGAGAACCTGATGCCCTCATCCCCTTAACCTGCCATGCCTAACTCCTCACCTTTTTATAAGAGAAAGACGGGAATGTTATGGTTTTTATGTTGGCCTGCCCTGTCACTTGGGTACCCTGTTCCTTTAAGAGACAAGCTCTGCTCACTCCCAGTCTCTCTCTGCCCAATGAGGCAAGCCTGTCTTGGCCCCTTTCTCTCTCTCTCTCTCTGCCCGCTGTTCTGAAGAGGCAGCTTTTTCTCTCTCTCCCCCTTTCCTTCTCTCTCCTCTTTCCTGTTCCTTTATTTCTCTCTCTTTCTCTTTTTCTCTCTCCCTCCATAAGTCCCGACCCTCCCAACACCCACTAAATAAACTCTCCATACCCAAATTCTCTCTGCATGGCATATCTGTCTGCACCTTACCCACTGTGGTCCCACATCCACCATAGGACCTTCTAGGGTCATCCACACCGTAAATCATAATGAGGACTTCAATACAGGTTAAAACAGACAGGGTCCTGATAGGAGATCTAACATTTTATTTCTTTTTGTAAACTTTAAAAAATTCACATAAGCTTTAGGGAGTCAAGGCTTGGACTCCAGCTCACAGCTCAGATGTGCTCTGGATCCCTTGTTGGGTAAGTAGACTTCTCAGTCAATGGGACTGCTAAATATTAAGCTCCCCCACCTACTGTCTATCCCTGAGGATGTGTTGCGTGGTCTCTGTCTTCCTCAACTTGCAGACAGTGCAGGCCTAGACGTTTCAAAAATATGTTTAAAATAGACCCCCTCACCCAAGCTCCTTAACTTTACTATCTGTCCAAAGTTTGCTGTGGAAAAATTCTTTTGTACCCTTTGTGAATATATGTCTCTATGAATGGTTTAATAAACAAATTGACTGGTCAATAGCTGAACAGGATAAAGTTAGGCAGAAAAGCCAAACAGAGAATGATGGGATGAGGAAGGGCGGAGTCAAAGGAGTCACCGGTGAGATGGAAAACAAGTCAGACATGTAAAATGGGATGGAGGTAAAAGCCACAAGCTTCGGGGCAGCACATAGATGAATAGAAATGGGTTAAGCTGTAACAGCGAGTTAGTAACACGCCTGAGACATTGGCCAGGCATTCGAAATTAGTATTAAGCCTCTGAGTGATTATTTGAGAGTGGCTGCAGGATAGGAAAACTCCGCCTACCATGGTTTGTGTCTATCATAGTAGATGTCCACCCGGCTGGCAGGCACTATCCAGGAGTCCACCCTGGACTCCCAAACCAGCTCATCTCATTAGTCTCAGTGGCTCTACAAGGCTGTCAAGCCCTCAACTGACAGCTAAAAAAGGACATCCTTGCCTCTTCCTCAATGAAGAACTTGCTACTATGTGAGCCCGCCTGGCCAAGGAGAAGAGTGGATGGAAGACTTTCAGGAGCTGGCTCACAAACTGTGGCCTCCAGGGGCCAACTCCATGTAGGTGTCTCCCTTTGGTTTTCCTTGGATGGAGCCCCTGAATCCTTCAGCTCCTTGGCCCACTGATATCCATACTTCTTGTAATAATGATTGTTCCCTGTTTCTTCGGGATCTTTCAGGAGAGAAATGGTAAAAATAACCCAAAGGTCAGTAAGCCAGATGCTTCTGACAGTTCCTCCAGGTCTCCTACCTGAGCTTGCCTGTCTGACTCCACACCACTGACTGGTGTTCCAGCCTTCTTAAGACGCCCCGCCCCCCACGTGCTGCATGTCCCCATTTAGCCAAAAGTAGCTAGAAGACTACAGTGGTCCCTTACTATCAACAAAAGACTGGAACGTTAGGTCCAAAGTGGGCCCCTAAAACGATAGCACTGCTGACAGCGTCCTAAATGACAGTCTGAACTCAGCTCAGGCTGAACTCTGACTGGGTCAACAGAAAGGTTACCACCTAAAGTTGGAATTCATCAGAAATCTTGTGAATCAGGTTTCTGTTTGTTGGAAAATGCCATTATTTCCCTCATCCACACCTTCACCCCCATACCTAACCATCTCTGATAATGGGCATCTAGTCCCCTATTAACTTAAACGAGTCTGCCCAGGTCAGAGCTCAGACGCTAGCACCCAGGCTGTTCTGGCTAATGGTCCCCCACAACTTCTCTACTTCCCAGGCTGTTTCTGCTCGCACACCTCCCACCACAAAGCTTCTTAAGACTGGTAAGGCTTTGCCCAAATTCTCTTCTCTCTGCACAGCCTGGCAGTTTTGGTACCCCAGCAAACCTTTCTTTTTGCCGTCAGAGTTGTCTAGATGGGTGTTTTCACTTCACCCTTGTGTACATATATGTGCCAACCCTTAGGGCAGCATCTATAAGTATGTGGCTTCTTCTGTTGATCTGGGAGAGGCTTACTGTTCTCACAGCACTTGGGTGGAAGTGACCTGAGACAGCACAGGTAGGAAGGCATACCTTCTGAGAGCCCCAGTCCCAGCCTCCTCTCTGGACTGGCTGTGCAGGCATTGCCTCCAACCAATTATGGGGGCCCAGAATGCTAGTCTTCTAATTGTCATCTAGGTTGCTTACTTACTAGTCACAGGAAAATAGTCCACAGCAATTGGTGAGTGCAGCAGACTCCATGGGCAAAACAACAACACTCCCTGCAAAGTGGGGTGGTAGAGAGGACACTGCAGTCCTAAAACAGGTCCAGTCTGAAGAACAGAAAACCCACAGGGAAGGTCCATCCCATGGCACCCACATTCATAGTTCCAGTAACTTGGAAAGCGAGTTCAGGGGTCCCAGGGGGAATTGTATTAATGTGGGATTCCCCTCCATATGCTGTGAATATGTTTTATGGCCATTGGTTAATAAAGAATCTGCTTTGGCCTATGGCAGGGCAGACTATAGCAAGGCAGGAAATCCAAGCAGAGATAGAGGAGGAAAGAAGACAGAGTCAGGCAGATGCCATGTAGCTGCCGAAGGAGAAAGATGCCAGAACATTACCAGTAAGCCACAGCCTCATGGCAATACATAGATTAATGAAAATAGGTTAATTTAAGATGTAAGGGCTCGCTAAAAATATTCCTGAGCCATGGGCCAAACTGTTGTAATTAATCTAGATTATGTGTGATTATTCGGGTCTGAGTGGCCAGGAAATGAACAAGCAGTCTCTGTTTACATTTCTTCCCCCTCCCCCCAAAAAAGCCAGAAAAGGAAAACTATGGGCACATTTCTACCTGGATGAGGGCTGTTCAGAGAAAGTGGTGGAGTAAGCAGCTTTGGAGATGACTCTTGTATGACTTCCATGCTCCTTCAGCTCCACCTTGCTCCCAGAACACCCTGTATACACATGCATACTTGCAATTGTGCATCTCTGGGTTTTGCTCTGCATGGCAGAGCAAACCTTCTGTGAGACCTGGCTTGATGCATGGAGTTAAATCACCGTAGGCCTGTAGGCTGGTGGTGCACTGGCCAGACCTGCTGTGGTGGGGTTGGGGTGGCTGATTCTGGCACAAACACACATAGCCACTTAGCCTGTACAGTAACTAAGATCTGGGGAGGTCAGTATATTCTATAGATCCTCATTCTTGATTATTATGTGGTGAGGGGACTCTTTTTTTTGGATCTAGTATATTTGGTATTCTGTAAGCTTCTTGTATCTTCATATGCTTATCATTCTTTAGGTTGGGAAAATTTCTTCTATGATTTTGTTGAATATATTTTCTGTGCTTTTGAGTTGGACTTCTTCTGCTCTCCCTGTTATTCTTAGGTTTGGTCTTTTCATGATGTCCCATATTTCTTGGATATTTTGTGCTTATCTTTTGTTAGATTTAATGTTTTCTCTGATGGATGAGTCTATTTCCTCTATTGTATCTTCAGTGCTTGAGATTCTCTCTTCCATCTCTTATAGTTTGCTTGCATTTTTGGTTCCTGATCGTTTTCTCACAATTTCCATTTCCAGAATTCCCTCGGTTTGTGTTTTCCTTATTGTCTCTATTTCAGTTTTCAAGTCTTGAATTGTTTCTTTCATCTGTTTGATTGCTTTTTCTTGATTTTCTTTATGGGATTTGTTAACTTCTTTCATTTTTTTGTTTGTCTTTTCCTCCATTTCTTTGAGGGAATTTTTCATTTTCTCTTTAAGAGCTTCAAACATTTTTACTAAAGTTATCTTTTAGGTCATTTTCTTCTGCTTCATCTATACTGAGGTGTTCAAGTCTTGCTGTTGTAGAACCACTAGTTTTTGTTGGTGTTGTGTTGCTCTTTGTGGTGATGAGTGTATTCTTATCTTGTCTACCCATCTTTTCCTCTGATTGGTGTAGTTGGGGCTGTCTGTGTCTCCAGTGATCAATCTTCCAGGTGCCAGTGGATCCAAGGCTCAGATGGTTGTTCCTCATGGTGCAGTCAGGGCCATGGTTCCAGTCATGCTGGGGGTCACTCAGTGTTCCTGGAGGTCGCTTCACTAGGCACTCCCAGAGTTCACTCTGCAATCCCAGAGGTTGTTCAGGCCTGATTACATGGAGGTCACTGGCTTGGGCCTGTTTTTGTGGAGGTCCCTGGCTTGGTCCTGGTCCCATGTAGATTACTCTGGCTCGGGCTTGCTCCCTTGTACCCGTTCTTGTGGAGGCCGCTTGCAAGGACCTGCTCTGGCAGAGTTCGCAGGCTTGGGCCTGCTCCCTCTGAGGTCCCTGACTTGAGCCTGGTCCCACGGAGGTCTCTGGCTCTGGCATCCTCCCTCGGCGGTCACTCTCTTGTACCTGCTCCTGTGGAGGTTGCTACCTTGGGCTTGCTCTGGTGGAGTTCACTGGCTCAGGCCTCCTCTGGTGGAGGTCTCTGGCTCAGGCCTGCTCCCTCCAAGGTCCCTGCCTTGTGCCCAGTCCTGCAGAGGTCTTTGGTTTGGGCCTGCTCCCTTGGCAGTCGCTCCCTTGTCTGGATCCTCATTCTTAATGCCAGGGACAACTGAAGCAAGCTGGCTATGTCAAGATAGGCACTGTGGTCCTGCCACAAGTTGCTCTGAAAAGTCAAGAAGCGTTCATTCATCAAGGTATGCCTAGGAAGGAGAGTGCCTTGACCCAAGGCTCTGCCTCTTGAGACAGGTGGGTGAGGATCTTCAAATTTGAGGGATATTGTGCTAACATCTTCAGGCAGGGAGAGGCCTAAGAGTAATGGAAGAGGGAGCTGTATGACCAGTAATTTTGCAGAACTGTACAGCACTCCAGGTCTTTTCTTATTTCTCATCATCTTTGACACTTTGCTACTTTTTGTACCAGAAATTCAAAGTCCTTAAGAAAACAAAAGTGCCTACTCTGTCCACCAAACCAGAAGGACTGGGCTGAGAAATTCAAGATTGGGGTGGCTCGTGATGGACAGTAGTGCCCCAAGGCTTACAGCCACCAGCCCTTGGACTCCCAAAGTCACTTTATGCCCTGAGCACTAAATTGGTCTAAGAGCTTGGATTCTGCCAGAAGACTGATGGCAAGGGACTTAATTGTCTCAATCTGCTTTCTTGAGTGACAGGAGTGATGAGGCTGGCTGGAGAATAATGGGAAGTTAGACACAGGTTCAAAGCAAAGAAACATCTGCATTGTATTCCTCATCAGTAGATGGGCTTGTGTAAGCCAGAACTCACTCTGCTTCATGCCCAAGACTCCCTGTGGCCATAGAGGCCACAAATTCCTCCCAGACTGAGTCTGGATAGCCTTGGCCAGGGAAGCTTGACTAATGAGGCCAGGTCAAGTTGGTGAGAAGAGTCTTGGGGTGAACTGAGTGACCTGTTTTAGGCAGTTAAGCTTAGTTGTCTAAGCGTGTCCTCATCTACACCTCAGAATGCATGAGCATCTTTGAGGAAGAGGCCGAGGCAGCCTTCGGGATCCCCATCTTGGAGATATGGACCAAAGATGAGGGAGAGTGAGACACACACGTGGAGTCGGAGCCCTGAACCTATCACTTGCTGTTTCCACTCAGTGAGCATAGCTTCTAAGGGTGGCAGAGTTCTTTTGCCATGGCTTTGATGTTCGATTTCTTCTGCTTGAGATTCTTCTTGGGGTTGTATTGATTTTGTTTGTGGGGGTAGTGGACTGATGGCCTTAATTCCATTTCTTTGGTCAGAATGTGCCAAGGAAGGTCTTTTGGTCTTCTCCAAATTTACAGTTGTCTACAGGCTGCCTTTTATCACAGCAGGAGGCACTGGGTTGTTCAGCACTGGAAGCCTTTGGAGGGTCTGTGCTCTGATGTAGGCTGGGGACAGCATGGATAGCATAGACATTTCTGCAGGTACCAGAATCTGGAGGTACAGCATTTCAGTAGACAGACCATTGCCAGAGGCAGAGCCAAACTGCCTGCCTGGGACGTTTTGCCAGGTTTTATAGTGAGACCCAAATCCAAAATTTCAGGAACCATTTTAAAACAGTTTTAGACATTAGCAACAGATTCTGAAATGTTTACAGAACTGACTGTGAAGGTCAAGCGATTACAGCTGCTTCTGGGTTCCTTGGGTGGAGACTCCGAAAGTGTAGAGAGGCTTTCAGTTGCTGAGACCATGACGAAGCAAATATACTCTCTGCATTCATGAGATACCAAGTGTCTCTGCAACAATGCTCTTGGGACAATCTACAAACTAGTCCTTACACAGGACTCAGTCCTTAGTCCTCGGTAAATATGAATCATTCAAAGCTACTATGGCTCAAATAGCAAGGAATAAAATAAAAACTATACTGGAGAGCCTTGGTGCAGTATACAGGTGTGTATATAGGTGTGCAAGGATGTAGGTGCCAGAGGACAACCTTTGGTATGGTTCTTCATCTGCCATCAATATTTTTTATTGGTCAGGTTTCTTACTGGCATGGAATGCACTGATTTGGTGAGGTGGGTTGATTGGCAATAAGCCTCAAGGACCCTTTGATCTCCACTTCCCCAGTTCTAGGGTTACAAGCGAAACTGTACACACATGGTTTTGACAAAGAAGCATCATTTTAAGAAACATTCAATTGCCATTTGAACTTTCCCCAGCTCTTTGACATCTGCAAGGACTCCTGCCTTCTCTACCCTGTAGCCTCTAAGCTCTTGTTTACCAAATGAATGGTACTTCTTAGGCCTTGAAATGGGTCTGCTTAACTTAGCTCCTAGATTTGCAAGGCTTTCCTAATGGGTAGCTATGTGGATAGGCTCATGGTAGTTTGCTGGGGTACCACCAGCATGCTGTAAGGGGAAGCTGGGCTGCTGAGGAACACCAACTATGCGCTTCAGGCTGCACTTGATTTGTTTCCAAATGCACATACCGCAGTGGAATGCTCCCAGCAAGCTGAAACATTGCGGACTGGCTGGGAAGAGCAGGGAAGATGCAAGCAGGGTCTACAGTGAGTACAGTTCTGAGGGGTGGGGAAAGACAGTGAACTTGCCTCATTATGATCTCTAGCAGAACAGGAGCTCATGCTAGCTCACACTGCCCTGGCGGGATGGAAACCCAGCACACTGTTCTCACCTTAGACCAGCCCCCGGTTTTCCACTCATAGCAGCTGGAGTAGTCCTCACACGCCTCCTCTGTTTTCGGCCTTGTGGACGCGTCACATTTCCCTTGAGAGTTGGTGCAGGTCACAGTTCTCTTCTGGGTCCCTTTGCCACAGTTGGCAGAGCACTGCAAAACACAGCAGGGGTGCTTAGTACATTCCAGTTCATTTCAAGTCCATTAACATCACTGAAATCCCCTCTGTGTACCAGGCCCAAGCTGGGAAGCAGACAAGATGATGCGACACAATCCATCCTTAACTACTCATGGTCTTCAGTCTTTGTTTTTCCCTCAGGGGATCCTAGTCAGGTGGCCAGTAATGGATAGACGGGACTCAGAAGAACTCATGGTACCTAGGTGGTAAATGAGGAAAATGGAATTTAATGGGCAGCTGCCAGGTCTAAAAGATCAACTCAGGGCAGGAGTTGAAAGGGCAAACCTTACATGAGCTGACAGAAGAAGCAGAGGCCAGCTGGAGCCAAGTGGGGTTCTGACAGCAAAGGAATCTGAGCCACCTGGCCTCTAGATACACAAGGCAAAGACCTTGATCAAAAAGGGGGCAAGAGCTAGAAGACATGTGTGTTTCTCCTAAGACAAGCTTGGAATTTCAGTGTGGATACCAAGAATGGAGAGATGAACACTCCACACAATAGCATAGTTTACTTTATTAGGAGGCAGGACATGGAACAACTTGCAGAGGGGATCTGGGCAGAGCCCGAGGGATCACAAATGATGATCAAGCCCTCAAGAACTCAAGACTGCAGGGTCCTCATGCAACCAGGAATGACAAAAACCAGACAGTGGTGGCACATACCTGTAATCCCAGCACTCGGGAGGCAGAGGCTGGCAGATCTCTGCATTTGAGACCAGCTTGGTCTACAGAGTGAGTTCCAGGACAGCCAGGGCCACACAGACAAACCCTGTCTTGAAAAACAAAAAGGCAAAACAAACACAAAAACAAAAGAGAGACAAGAGTCCAAGGAGTTGACAGGACATGGGGACACAAGGTACTCCAGGATACGTCTGGATCTTGCCCCAGCCCACTCCACTGTGGGAAGGCATGCTGGTGAGGGCACTTACACAGCTCTCAATGTAGAAGGAAGCTCAGGCAGAGAGGACGTGTTATCTCTGGGAGAGTGTAACTGACGAGAGTAACAAGCTGGTGGGGATGTAGTCTCCTGCCCTTAGCCAGAAGGCAGAAGGAACACAGACCACAGCTCAGGGAGCCCCCATCCTCTTTTAATTTTTTATGTGTGACTCTAAGAGGAGCACCATTTTCCCACATAGAAAGGAGGCTAAGGCTGCATTCTGTAGAAGAGATTTCAGGCTAGCTCAGTTTATCATGTGTAGCAGGCCATTGCAGTGCCCGAGGGATAAAGACCTAAATTTTGAAAAGTTTCATCATGTCCAGAAAAAAAAACCATAAAGGACAAGCATTATTCTTGGCATTTGTTACTGATGTTTATCCTAAAATAGTGTCTACCTACCTTCTTCTTATGAGCTTTTTCTTTATTTAAAATTTTATGTGTATGTGTATATGACTGAGTGCATGTATGTGCCCCACATATATGAAGGTGTCTTCAGAGTCCAGAAGAGGGTATTACATCCTCTGGAACTAGAGTTATAGCCAGTTGTGAGCCACCATGTGGGTGCTGGAAAGTGAACCTGGACCCTCTCCTAGAGTTGCCAGTGTTGTTAACCACTGAGCCATCTCTCCAGTCCTGTATGGACTCTTCCTCCTGTGGTACTTTGAGATTAATCTTGACTGGCTTGTTTCAAAAGGCAAACACATTTCTTAGAACGGTGGTCACCTGGATTTGCTGGGAAGCACATGTGTATATGTGTGTGGCCCTGGAAAAGGGCTAGTTGAAAGTGACCTCAGATGTAAGGGACCACTCCATAGAAGACTTCAGGGCATTGGTCCTCTTGGCCCAGTAGGGCCATTTCAGTGAGTCCAGGTCACTGCAGTGATGGTTTCTGAAAGGGCCTGAGTTTGCACAGGATAAACCAAAAACAAGTTCTCAGCACAGATTTATTTGCACCAGAGGGACAAAGATGGGATGGGAGACAAGGGAGAGGGGAGAAAAAGAAGGGAGTTTTGCCCCAGAGGGACAAAGGACTGCCTCTGGATAAAGTGGAGGCAGATATGGCCCATAGGCAAGTGGCAATTTATAAAGGGAGAAGGGGAAAGCCCATTTTAGGATGAGTTGGTTTGTTTAGATTGGGCATGTTAATTAGGGTAGCCAAAAGGAGGGCGTTTGATGGTTGGACTTCAGCACTTTGGTAACTGGACTTCCATAGTCAGCCTCAGAAGGAGGAAGTGGTCAAATAAGGGAATAGACCTTTGTGGTTAGGATTAGGGATGTAATATACGGTTTGGTGAGGGACAGAGAAGGGGGACGACAAGGCCTGCCAGTGCCATGTTCGGGCCTGCTAGAGCCCCTCTGTACCTGTTCTGAGAGCTTGTCCTGTTTCTCCACGTGGCCATGTCTCCATTGAGCTCGTGGTCTGTGTCCCAGTACCTGTGCCCAGACCTCCTTAGCAACCAAGGCCGAGTTACCACCTTTGCCTGTGGCCAGTTCCCGTGTTGTCCTATGCTAGTCTGCCACTCTCTGGAGTAGCAGTCACTGCTGTCCAGCTGTTTTCTTGGCTAAGGCTGAACTCCACACTCTGATCAGTGGCCCATTCCCTTGAGACTCTCAGCCCTGAGGAAGGGCAGGTGTAGATGGCTGTTGCAAAGGACCCAGGAGGGTGATACTCAACTTCTCTTTACTTCCTCCAGGGTGGGATCAAGCAGCTGAGGAAAAGAGGGCTCCCACAAACCTTTTATTTCCTTCTGATATTTGATCCTCCTTCCAATAAAGTCATGAAGAAGCTGGGGGAGGAGGTGGGTGGCAAGGGTGAATACATTTCTAAGCCTCTTCTCCCATAAGAAAATGAAAGTCAGTTCTTAGCAGAAGGGATGTAGACATGTTGGCTCACAGCAGAGGGACAGAATACCAGCTTCGGGCAGAATTCAAGCGGGCGGGGGTAGATTCCATGTTCTAGGCCGTCAGCATCAAGTGTGCCCATGTGGACACTGACTCAGGGTTAGGATTAGGTAATGCAGAGGGACAGCCATAGAGCAATGTCTTTAAATCCTGTTTTTCTGGGCCACACTTCCCATGAGGTGGTCTTCTAGGCTGTAATACGACTTGGTTCTTTAGGTGAGAATGGATTTAATTTTTCCCATAGAGTTTGGGGATTTTTATCTGACTGAAGTACAAATCTTGTTTGAGCTCGAGGTGGTCAAAACCCAGGGAATGCCCTGGCCTGGAGGAAGGGAGGGGTGTTCACATGCCTCTCTCTCAAGTACTGAGGAAGAATCCCCATGAATAAGAAACTAGAAACCTAAGTGCATATAAAGAAAAAAAAACAATTTTAAATGTTCCCCTTTCCATCAAATATCATAAAGGGCAGGATAAGGACTCCAGTCCTTAAATGGGTGCATTTTAAGATTTGTCTGAAATCCAACTTCAGTTTAGAGCAGCCAATGGCAGGCTTTCTGTTCATTAAAAATGTCCCAAATACTTTTTTTATTCAAAATAATTATGTTTGGCAATCAAAGAGAACTTTAAAAATATTTTCCACACTGAAGAGTGTCTTGGATCCAGCCTCCTGAAGTTTCCCAGACTACTCTAGGTTTGGGGAACCAGAAGTCCATCCCTTTATGTAGCTATTTTCTGTTTGTTTTATGTCCAAACAATCAACATAATTGTAATGCGAAGGCAAAGCCTTGAAGGATGACTTCACCAAAGATAAAATGGTGTTTCCAGGATTGGCCTTCGGACTTAAAACTTAGGCCTTGCCTTTGACTGCTTTCCAACAGGCTTTTTTGTTGTGAGATTTGTAACTCTGACTTGCATACCAAAGGCTGTCCCTCCCAGCACCTAACTCCTGCAAAGTGCAAGAGCTGCCCTGGCATTTCAGGGAAAGCTTTGAAACCAGCTACTCAACTTGACCATGCTACAATTCAACCATGTCCAAAGGAGAACGAAAAGGTCAAAGGGTATTCAGTATCTATCTATCTATCTATCTATCTATCTATCTATCTATCTATCTATCT
>LOJH01033758.1:0-10011 GCA_001685095.1 Ellobius talpinus | reverse complement strand
GAAGAGCAGGCAATGCTCTTAACCTCTGAGCCATCTCTCCAGCCCCTTGAGTCTTGTGTTTTAAGCGTTCAGTGTCTTCAGCAATAGGGGCCGCCCTCAACCCCTGAGAGGCAGCCAAGGCATTAATAGTCTCTGTTCTTTGAGAGTCATTTGGACTACCCCAACCAACCATTTAAAAGGAGATTTCTCCTACTTAGTTTGGGAGTTTTGTAAGTTTATAGTTCTGGGAGGGGGCATTGTCAGCCCAAATAATTTAACTTCCTTTAAGATACACACATTTATTAATTCTGTGAGAATTTATATACTGTATTTTGATCATACCCACCCCACAACTTCTCCTATCTCTTCTAGCTTTATCTCCAACATTCTCCTCACCACTTCTTAAAAAAAAAAACTCAGTGAGTCCAGGTTGTGCTGCCTGTGTGCTCATGAGTGTGTACTGGAGTGTGGTAGACCTATCAAGGGCCACACTATTAAAGAGAACTGACTCTACCTATGCCAGAAGCCATTAACGGTCAATAGCTTCTCAGATTGGGGGCTAGTGAGCCCATCTTCTACATGCTGGAATGTTGACTGCTGAGCTCAACATTTTCTTAGAAATAATCTTAAAGGAATAGTCTCACTATATAGCTTCTTTCAGATGTTTTAAGTACTAAATATTAAATACTAAAGATAAAATTGTGTATATTTTCCTTTTAAAAGAAATCTCAGGGAGAGGCTAGTGTCTTAGTCACTGTTTTAATTCTGTGAAGAGACACTATGACTAAGGCAAGACATATGAAAGAAAGCAATTTAATTGAGGACTTGCTTATAGTTTCAGAGGTTTGGTCCATGATTATCATGGTGGGGAGCATGGCAGCCTATAAGCAAGCACTGGAACAGTAGCTAAGAGCTACATCCAGCTAAATCTTGATCCATAGGCAGGGAGTGGGGGGGAGAAAACGAGTGAGCAAGCACGTGCCCAAGTTCACCTCCAGTGACACACTTTCTCCAGTAAGGCCACACCTACTCCAACAAGGCCACACTCCTAGTCCTTCTAATCCTCTCAAATAGTGGTGCTCCCTGGAGACTAAGCATTCAAATATATGAGCCTATGGGGGCCATTTTTATTCAGACCATCCCAGCTAGAAACTACACAATTTGAGCTATTGCCCTCGTCTATTTATATGCTGTATCATTAAGCTACCATGGTTGAAATCCAATTATCTCAAACCTAAGTACTTTAAAGTACTTCCCTAAGCATGGAGAGAAGCATCAGAATAAAACTATTGAAGAGTATCAGGGAAGAAATTAAGAAAAACTAGCCCCTGATAATCCTGCTGCTAGCAGAAGCATCTCGGGACTGTTGATCTTTATCCTCTAATAAACACATAGCAGATGCATTCTGATTTTATATTATTGTTACTGGAATAAACTCAACTTTCTTGACATTTAAATGAACATTTTTATTCTCGTGGCTTGTTTACTTGGACTGGAGTCCAGGGCACTCATGTTTCTGTCAGCAGTTGTGTGTCCTCTCCAAACTCACCGACAGAAGAGGCCTGTAAAGTGAGGAGGACACAGTCTAAAGGAGATGCTCAAGTTACAGTGCTCTTCTCCCCTTTGGGCGCTGATACATAAAACTTAGTAATTTTTAGCTTTTCTGCCGTTGTGGGACAGTGATAGGGTCTCCCCAGGCTAGCCTCAAACTCCTTATATGTCCGAGGATGCACCTTGAACTTCTGCTTCTGCCTCTGCCCAGTGTTGAGATCACAGGCTCCCTCTGTCACTTGGAGTGTTTTGTGTCAACAGTCTCAATGGAGACATCAGATTCAGATGAACATGCTTGGTATGGCGTTGCAATGGCTGACCAAGATTCTTTTACTTCTTAAACCTTCCAGGATGCTTTGTGGTTTCTGAAGAGTGGACTTATTTCCATCTGTATTTCTAGCTTAAGTACATGAGTTTTATTTAAAGACTCTTTGAAGGATATAATAAAAACATTCCAAAAACTAAGATAAGTTTATGGAGCCAGTACTTAACATTTTCTATTCAGTTCTCCTTTGTACCTGAGCATTTTATGCATGACCATGGATATACATAGGTCTATAAAATAGGGATACAAATCATTTACTGACAATGAATAATAAAAGTTATTTTAAAACACTTATTTGTATACATTTATTAAAGGCAGGCAAATTTGTATTGCTAGTGAGAGAGATATGCTTGTAATTCTTACATGAAAGAATTAAATCTCAGTTTGATTTCTATCTATCATCTGTCTGTCTGTCCGTCTATCTACTTATTTTGGGAGGGTCTCACACTGAAGTCCTTGTTGGCCTGGAACTTCTTTTGTAGACCAGGCTAGCCTTGAAACTCACAGAGATCTGCCTGCCTCTGCATTTTGGGTGTTGGGGTTAAAGGCGTGTGTCCTATCTGACCTTGGCTGAATATTTAATGTGTAATATATAGAGCATCTTCAGTGTTTTTCATATTGATTAATATTTCAATTTTATAATCATTCATGCTGAGAACACTGCTTCAATAAATACATAGTACAAAATGGCACAAGTATGTTTAGGACAGTTTCAGAAATTGTTGGAAATTCTGTCCTAATCCCAAGTCAAATTTTTTTTAACATTTTTAAAACCAAGTCAGCAATAGCAATTTTTAAAATTAAAAATTCTAACTAAATTCATCTAGCATTTGATATGTACATGTTGAGAAATTATGGTAGGGACCTTTTAAAAATCTTTATTTCTGTAATTAAAATTTCTAAAAGAACAGAAAACTTTATGTGTACAGTAAAACCGCTAACTTACAGCCTACATAGTCTCATATCTGAGCTTACCGTGTGTGACAGCATGCATGTGGAAAGTGCACATGCCGTGTGTTTAGAGGAAGCGTGAAGCGAAGTCCTCGTACGCAGTATAGGTGGCCATTGTCTAAAATTCCTCATAGTCGATTCTTGATTGACATTTGACCATTGTGCACTCAGAAACCTTTTAGTGCTGCCCAGTGTTTCTAGCCTCACATTGTTATACAACTGCATCTGAGTTGAAAGCCTTGCTTAGAAGCTGTGGCCTAAAATAGAGGCCAGCACATTGTACTGCATGGACCTGCTTCAGACTGGCCCAAAAAAATGTGTGTTTAGTGTTTAATTGGGCTATATTTTAAAGCTGAAAGATGAGAGATAAAAATCTAGGTTGGGAATAGTGGTTCTTCGTTCTCTCAAGCAAGTCAGCTCTAGTTAAAATGCTGCTTCATCCATGCAAGATACCAATCCTCCCTCACCACTTCACATGCTTACCCTCCTTCTGTGTGACCGGGACCCAGGTGAGTCTGGATATCAGGGCTGTCGTCAGGTCAACTCTGTCAGCATCAGTTCCCTTCCTCAGCCCGAATGAAGCACACTCAGTGGAAAGGGACACTTTCCTGGACTGAGTTAGTTGGCTTCTTTTCTGCTCTGTCTGTACTTCCTAAAGAGAGTTAGAAATACCTGTTTGAGTACCTTGTAGTGTAGCATGAGTTGTGAGTACCTTCAGGCTAAAGGCTTTTTGTTTTTGGGGGAAAAATGCCTTGATTTAAAAAATACAAATTAAAAACAGTACTGAAGATACAAGGTTCTGAGAAGTATATAGATATTCTCAGGGGAAAAATCTTTAGTTATTCTTTTTCCTTTTATCTTAAAATAAGCATTCTTTTAACACTCCTGTTTGTTTTTGTTTGCTTGCTTGTATGTCCTCGTGTTTGTTTGAGTTTTATTATGGATCCTTGCCTGGCCTGTGCTCACTGTGTAGACTTGGCTGGCTTTGAACTTGAGACAATCCTGCTTCCGCTTCTCAAGTACTAGAAGTACATGTATGTGACATCATACCTGGCTTCATACTTTTTAAAAAATGTGTGCATATGCCTGTGTGAATGCATGTATGAATGTATGTATCTTCTTCTGTGGGTAACCGAGGAGATGGGAAGAACTGTTGTAGGCCCTGAGTTACAGTGACAGGCGATGTGGGTCCTAGGACCTCAACTTAGGGTTCTCTGGATGAGCAAGAAGTGCTCTTAACCGCTGGACCATTTCTCCCGCTCCCTGGCTTGGTACTTTTAAAACAAATAAATCTCTTAATTACCATTTAATTTTGATTTTCAAGAACGGAAATATTGGCAGCATTTTACAGCCTACTTATTTACCTTACTTACATATTTAGTAACTTGGAGTGTTTAAAAAATATCACCATGGTATCTAGCTTCTTTATTTTTATGCAAACTAAAATTGAAGTAGTTTAAAGAAATTTCCAACCTTTTAGATTATTTTTAATTCCTGGGGTTAGAGAAAAACTGTTGGCCGTGTCTGTTGCTGCCTGGGTATTTCTGTAGAGTAGAAAAGGTGCGCTCATGACTGTGTGTGTGGCACTAGGAAGATTTTATTAAAAATGCTCATCAGTGTGTTTTCTAGTTATAATTACAGAGGACTAATGCCATATATCCTAATAACTAAATAGAAAGAATGTTAATGTTGATTTCATACACAGCTTAAAGGCAAATGACTTATGGGTAGTCAGGCTGCGCTTTTCGTATTGTCTGTAGTCATGGTTTCTCCTAGTTGCAATATCTTCTGTACTTTTAGATACTACATTCAGTCATTTGTGCTATTCCTATGATTTTACCGTCTCCCTATTACATAAGAAAAACAAGAGGAGTCTCTGGGGAGAACCACCTATAAAGTGAGTCACAAGGATGTGTACATGACACTCAGCTCAGTTATTTTGGGACATTTGTTTTAACCATGAAATCCAGTATTATAATTCTGCTTACTGAGAAAAAAATATACACTGACAAAACAAAATGAAAATATTTAAATTTTTTTATTCCAGATATAGACATTGTTAGCTTTTTTTTTTAAGCAGTATGTGGTTGATATGGTGCATATCAAAATGACAGCTGTTGGAAGATCGGTATGGGAAAATTCAGCATAGTGGGTACCTGAAAGCAAGATGGGGTTGCTTTGGTTTTTGTTTACTTTTTTTTAATCAGTCTTATTCAATGAAGTCCAATTTAAGCACCATTTACCAGGCAGATTCTATAATGGTAACCTTAAAGGTGCTAAAGAAAATAAACAAGGCCAGGTGGTGGTGGCCCAGGACTTGAGGGAGAGAGGCAGGCAGAACTTTGAGCTCAGGTCCAGCCAGGTCTACAGAGCAAGTTCCAGAACATCCAGGGCTACACAGAAAAACCAAAAAAAAGAAAACAACTCTTTTGGCTTAATATTTTATTATTAGCCTTAGCTTGTATTCCTAGCTCAGGGTGCCAGGAAAAGAAACAATACACAATATTTATGCTTATTTTCAATGCTTGTATTTTGTTGTATCCAATTAGAGTTCATTTTAGTGATGGTTGGAGGCTTCTAGATTGGAGGGCGGTGGTAACTCCTATAAATACCAGTTTCCAAATGTTGTCTCTCCGTTCCAGCTCATCACAACAGTTTTAAAACCAGCTTTTGTTTTTTTGTTTTGTTTTGTTTTGTTGCTTTGTTTTGTTTTTAACAGGAGAGCCTGTGTAGCTCCTTCAAGACTGGAGTGGCACACACTACCTGCGTCTGCCTCATGTGAGTTCTCGTTTTGGCAGCAGTACTTGGATGGGCTAGAACCTCTTAGAGGTCTGCCCTTATTTTTTTAAAATCTCTCAGCTACTACACAGTGTCTGGGTGACAGTGGTGAAAGATGCATATGCTTCCAGAGTCCTGGCAGAGACTTCCTTAGTCAAAGGAGCCTTGTCCATGCACATAGTCTCTGCTTTGGTTGGGTGAACAACTCTACTCGGCAGTCCCAGCTCCATCCCCACAGCATGCAGATATTTCTGAGGAGCTGTTTTTCCTCACAGATTATTGAGTAAAGAATATCTTTAAATGCACTCAGTAGCTTCAACTTTCAAAGCTTTGGCTGTTCTCTTTATGGTCTTGTTACATAACCTGAGAACACTGTGTGCTGGCCTAGTGGCTGAAGCAGGGTGGTGGGGTTTTTTTTGTTTGTTTGTTTGTTTTGTTTTGTCTTTTGCCTATTTCTTTTGGACTCTGGCCCTTAAAACAACTTCTTTCTTTGTCTTCAGTTTGTCTTCGGATTTTGGGTAAATTGGGCTAGGCCACAGAATCTCAAAGAATAAGTAAGCAGTTAATTTTTTGATCATTTGCACCCCAAAACTGTGGCCAGGTGTTGGAGTCACAGATGGTAGTTGTCAGAGTGAGGCCCGAAGCTTTGGATCATTCCCTTCCCACAGTTTTGTGAGAAACGCTGAAGTTAGAGCTTTTGCAGCTGTGGGAAGACATAGAACTGCACAGTCTGAGGGATAGATTGATCTCTGCAGGTGTCTGAGGCCAGTTTACAGGGTCTGTCGATGAGGGGGTGGTGTTGTTGGTTTTGAGTTTTTACCTTTTTTTGAGATGGTCTCATTAAGCAGTCTTGGGTGACCTAGAGTTACTGTGTAGAGCAGGTTAGCCTTGAACTCACTGAAGTGTTCCTGCCTCTGCCTTGAGTGCTCCTTTATCTTTAGGGGATGTGATTATTCCCCAAGGGGCCCTACTCCGTGCATCCCAGTCATGTCTCTTCCGCTG
This sequence comes from Ellobius talpinus, assembly GCA_001685095.1. Taxonomy (NCBI): domain Eukaryota; kingdom Metazoa; phylum Chordata; class Mammalia; order Rodentia; family Cricetidae; genus Ellobius; species Ellobius talpinus. Next base: position 3,425 of record LOJH01033758.1, on the reverse strand, counting down.
TTGCTGTGCTATGACCTGGGAGCGTGTACTGCCACAATAATGTCAGGGGCTTGTCCGTCTTGCTGATGGTGAAATAGAGAGAGAGGAACTGGACTCTGTGATGAGTCCATTCCTGCCCGAGAGTAGGGCAGTCTATCTGTTCTGGCCAAGCTTACATTTTGATGACCTGCAGAATCTAGAAATTCATAGCAACAGTTATAGACTCCCAACACAGAATTCTGACTCAGACTCGGGTACACCTGAACTGTAGCTCAGGTCAGCAAATGAGGAGGTTGCTTTATATTTCTAGGAAGTGCTCTGAACTCCTTTAGAGGAAGGAAAATTGGTGTTTCTAAGGTGGAATTTAGAGAAAGTCACCATAAATATTTGAGACTTTCTGGCCTCTGAACACAGTGTAAATGTGATATTTTGGGGTTTTGTTATTTTAGGGTTTAGAATTATTTTTCTCTATTTTTTCACTTGTGAGATTGGGTCTCCTAGGTATGACTGGAAGCTATACACATGATAAATATCTCAACAATATAGCTGCCTAAACAAGACCTGAACGATGACAGTATCAGTAGACATGCTGATGCAGAAGTGAGAAATCTCAAGGTCCCACCCTTAGCCGAACTACAGGCAACTAATGATTCCTGACAGAGAACTACCCTCGCCTAGGGTTAGCTCCTAATTGATTACCCAGTACAAAGAAAGTATTCAGCCTTGAAATTATATTTACACAAGCCACACTGGATGGACTTAGTAGGTTGCATTTATATATTTATGTATTTGTGTGTATGTGTGTGTACTAACAACAATAAAAAAGAGACCATCAATTTTAGAGGAAGTGGGGAGAAGACACAGGAGATTTGGAGGGAGAGGACAGGTAAGGGGAAAATTAATTATATTTTAATTAAAATTTTTAATAACAAAATAAAAAATGTTAAATTAATTTGACCTTTAGTTCAAATTATCTCGTGGACACAATTTTCAGCGACAAATCAGTTCATCATTACTCACTAACCACAGAAAATTGTCAGCTAGGGATGAGCTTGGGAGAGTGGGGAAATAAGGCTTAGTTTTAAATCTTCAATTTGATGGCATATTCAGCAAATTATTCTTTAAAAAAAGATTTATTTATTTATTATGCATAGTGTTCTGCCTGCGTGTATGCCCCTGCATGCCAGAAGAGAGCACCAGATCTCATTATAGATGGTCATGAGCCACCATGTAGGTGCTGGGAATTGAACTCAGGATCTCTGGAAGAGCAGCCAGTGCTCTCAGTAACCACTGAGCCATTCTCTAGCCTCAACTTATCCTTCTTGAAATACCAATAATTGAAAAATATTTCACATGGGCCAGATCCAAGGAAAAAAGGGTCAGCTGTATTGGAATGTTGTTTCCTTGACTATTTTTTTTTGAAGTTAAGTAGGATTTTGATTAGGATAGAGAAGTAATTTGGGTTTTTAGAAATTTTATCAAATTTTTTGGGCTTTACATCGAATTAGGGAGCCATTATGGCTGGGAAAGATAGGTGAGGATCAAGTTTTTGCTGTTGTTTTCTCGGTGTAAACCGGTCGGTATCAGCAGTGCCGGCCTCACTGGTCACCAGCTCTTACTCTGTCGGTGCCCGGAAATCTGCGCTATTTCCTTTGCCGCGGGATACATCCTGCAGATTTGTAATTAAACATTGAAGGCTTTGAGGGGGCATAGCATGGGGAGGGTAAAGTGCACATTATGGGAGGAGAGAAGTCTTAGCTGCTTTTGAAGACATTCAGAGTTAATGTCAGCCACGCTCGGTCATTACTCCCACGGAAGCGGAGGCGGCAGAGGCACCAGGCTGCCTGCGCGGCTCTGGTGAGGGGCACCTCTGCAGTCTCCTCGGAAACTTGCAGCATCTTTGTAGCCTGGCCATGTGGACTGAAGGGGTTTGAAAGCCCAGCTTTAAATATTTTTTTCAACTTGACCTTTAAAAATAGGTGAATCCACCATTATTCTGTGAGTTTCAAAGGCGTGGAGGCCTCTGGATGTTTCGTGTTGTTCTTGTCTCAGCCACTCAGTCCCTGCCTTTGGAGATAACCAGTATTAGTTTCTTTTACATAGTTCCAGAAAATGATCTCTGAAAGATCATTTTTACAAAAGGAAAGATGAGTTTTATTCATTAAAGTGTTAGTGCCTGAATGAAAAAAAAATAAAAGGAGTACATGACTACTGCTCCCGAGGGGCTGAGGTGAAGGTTTATCATAGATAGAAGGAAGAGCACAGGAGTCCAGAGTGAACATAGCAGTCAGCTGAGCCAGGACATGTGTTGAGAAAGGAGAGGAAGAAAGAGGAACATGGAGCCAAAAGGCCAGGACAACAGAAGACCAAGAAACCAAAAGACAAAAAAAAGAGGTTGGAGTAGCCAACATGGCTGAGTTCTACAGAGAAGAGCAGCTGGAAAGGGCCCAGTTCAGTCCCTGGGTTGGAGAGTTTAGGGTAGGGGTCAGCTATGCCAGCCGGGAGGACTCTGTAGCTGATGGGGACTGAGGGAGACTGGCCACCAGTCAGAGTCCACTTTGTTATGTTAATAGGCACCTCAGTTAGCAATTTGTTCCTGGTTTCTGACCTAACAGTACCAGTTTAAATAGGCAAACAAATGCAAAATCCAGTTTGAGTGAGGGCTAAAGATGTTAATAGTAGGTGAAAGTGCTGTGGTAACATAGTAACAATAACTGAGGCTAGTTTTATAAGACCAAGAACTGGGTGGATAGCTTCCTCTTAGCTGGCATTTAGGAAATTAACAGGTGTTTTTTAAATTATTTTTTTTAAATTCTTTTCTTATTTTACACACCAATCTCAGTTCCCATTCCCTCCCCTCTTCCTGCTCCCTCCACCTTCTCCCCCCACTCCCATCTACTCAGCAGAGAGGGTAAGGATTCCCATGGGGAGTCAATGTTAAGTCTGCCTCACTTTGAGGCAGGACCAAGGCTGAGCAAGGCATCCCTCCAAAGAGAATGGGCTCCAGAAAGACAGTTCAAGCAGTAGGGATAAATCCTGGTCTCACTGTCAGGCCCCACAGACTGCCCCAGCCTCTACACAACTGTCACCCACATTCAGAGGGTCTAGTTTGGTCCTATACAGGTTTCCCCCCTCCCCCCACTGTCAGTTCAGAGTCAGTGAGCTCCCATTAGCTCAGGTCAACTGTTTCTGTGGGTGTCCCCATCATAGTCTTGACCCCTTTGCTCAAATTATTGCTCCTCCCTCTCTTTGACTGGATTTTGGGAGCTCAGCTTCGCTGTGGATCTCTGCATCTGCTTCAATCAGTTGCTGGATGAAGGTTCTATGATGACAATTAGTCATCAATCTGCTTACAGGGGAAGGCCAGTTCGGGCACCCTCTCCGTTACTGCTGGGTCATCCTTGTGGATTCCTGGGAATTTCCCTAGTGCCAGGTTTCTCACTAGC
>LOJH01033757.1:679-16203 GCA_001685095.1 Ellobius talpinus | reverse complement strand
GTAAGGTAGATGACAGGTAAGGTAGATGACAGGTAAGGTAGATGACAGGGTCTCTTTGCCATTATCCTCAATTCTAGTCCATTATCAGCTGCTTCTTTTCCCTTGGGATCATAACTCAATTATTATTTGAGTAGACTTTATGAATTCCTTGAGAAATAGATCCAGGTGGTCGGCTCCCCACTGTGGGCTGTGAATCCTCTTAAGTCAAAACTGCTCATTTTGATTAAGGTTTTAAGCTAAAGAGAGCACATTGATTCCCCCTGTGTGAAAACTGAGGCAGAGGCAAGTTCACCATGCTGTGTTACTCAGGAGGCGCCATCGTGAATTCCAGAGCAGGAATACAGGTAGAAATGGAAAACCAAGACATGCTAGTGATGGCCCATAAATTTGTCACTAATTCTGCTCAACTGTACCAGGTGACCGCATGCAACTTGGGGTCCACTCCGTTGATCCCCATATCTTGTCTATTATGATGAGTGCTGTTGTAAACATGAGCGGCAGGTATCTCTGTAACATACGAATATTTAGCCATGATGGAGTAGCTAGGTCGTATGATAGTCTGTGATGACCTTGTGCTATCTCCTGTGAGCACAAAGGTGTGCAAGAAAATGAGGGAAAATCTGCCTGCGACAGATGATGTTTGCTGGGTCTTTTGAGGAAATCGCTACTCTTAGGTAACTATTTAAGAATCTAGGAATCCAAGGGTTTCAGAGTCGGGTCTTGAGTATTGAGTGGAGATTGAAATGATTATTGATAAGCTTTCTAATGGCATTGCCAACCATCACAATCATTTGTGATGGTTAATTCTCGGAAGTTTTCCATCAGAACCACTTAAAATGCCAACACAATGTACAAGAAATACAATTTGCAAGTGTGTTTCTAAAAGTTGCTATATTAGCACATATTAATTATATGCAACAAAAGGCTTCATAACATGTATATTTATAACTATGAATATAGACTTATATACATGTATATATGGTAATTGTGCTCTCTATTTACTTTGATACACATGTAGGGTTCTTATTGTATTTACAGGTCCATTGCCCACCCTGGTCTGCTAACCTTGTTTACCCCCTCTTGGCTCTCAGGTCTCTTTGTTGCTGTTCTCCTCCCCACATGAAAGATAATATATGGTATTTATTCTCACAAGTCTGGAGTTTTCTAGCTCCATCCTTTTTCCTGAAGACATGATCTCATTCTTCTCACTGGAGCGTGTTCACCAATGGTTTTTAGTCGTCTGGATGGCACCTGGGCTCATTCCTTGTCTTGGATACCATGGAGAATACTGCAGCAGATGGCTCTGCACTATGCTGACTTAGGAGCCTTTGGGTATATACCTGGCAGAAGTGTAACTAGATTATAAGTCATTCTATTTTTAGGTTTTGGAAGAACTGCCATATGTATTTCCATAGTGACTGTAATATTTACATTAGCATCAATCGTGTATAAAGTTTCTGTTTTCCCTGTATCCTTGCCAAGATTTAAAAAATTTTTCTTGATGACAGCATTATGCCTGATAAAAGATGGAATCTTAGCGTAGTTAACATTTACCCTTAGCTGAGGATGGTGAACATTTTTTTCCTTGTATTTTTTGTGCACTTGTGAATTGTCTGTTCAATTCATCTGTTCATTTATTGATTGGATTATTTATTCTTCTAATGTTTAGTGCTCTTTTTGTTGTTGTTGTTTTTTCAAGATAGGGTTTCTCTGTGTAGCTTTGGAGCCTGTCCTGGCACTAGCTCTTATAGACCAGGTTGGCCTCAAACTCACTGTCTCTGCCTTCGGAGTGCTGGGTTTAAAGACATGTGCCACCACCACCTGGCCTGTGTTTAGGTTTTTTAAATAATCTCTTTATTAGCATATATACATTGTGTATGGTACTGGGCTTGAAATGGACATTTTCATATTAGCATAAAATACAATTTGACCATCTCTTGGTCTAGGCAACAGGACCTGTGCTTTAATTGTAAAATAACAGCTTTAAGCACTCCACTTTCTGAGCTCAAATGCTCTCAAATTCGCCCCTTTAGCTCCTCTGTTCTTGTACTCAATAGTGAGTCTATGACCTTTCTACTTTTCTCTGTGAATACTTTGCTCATGACGTCACCTGATGTCACCTCTGTGCTTACATTGCTTTGAACCCACACGTAGACAAAAATGATCTTTTATAAAAATCCATACTTCCTTTGTTCCCTGCACTGCACATCAAGTAGAACAAGGTCAATTGTTGTTAACTCTCCCTTGTAATCCTATCTAAGAAACTGGGTGGGCCTGGATGAGAACACACACCTCAGAGGCCGTGGAGGCTCTGTGAAAATCCACTAGACAAATCTCAGCTGGGGCGGCCTGAAAACCAGGCTGCTTTTTCACTTCCCATTTTTAAACTTGTCCTTTGAGAATTTTGTACAAAGGGATTTCGTTTTATATACCCCTCCTTCAACTCCTCCCAATGCTGTCATGCACACACACACACACACACACACACACACACACACACACACACACACTCTTCACTCTTTAATGTGTGGCTTCCGCTGGAGTGTGGGCACAGGGGCTAAACTCTTAATGAAAAATTCTCCTTCTCCGAGAAGCTACGATTTGATAGTAGCTCCACGGTTGACCTCCCTGCTCTGAAGTAGATGAGTGGCTAAGGCAACTACTTATCTAGTTTCTTTAAAGCTGTTAGGATTTTTTCTCTTTGTCTCAAACTTCCAATAGTGACTTCTTGCCACTAGTTGGTATCTCATCTCTGGCTATTATATTGTGTTATGACGAGGCACACCACAACCCTCCACTCTCCTACTCTATCATTTCGTACCCCTCTCCTGCAGCTCCATTGTGATACCTTTTCTCTCCTCATGATTGCCAGTCAGCCTTTTCCAGTCTTCATGAAAGACAAGGAAGCCACAAGATGCAAACTACCGCTTTACATCATCAGTGTGTGTCGATATGAATCCTATCCAGTCTCAGTGCTCCTTTTCTGTTGATGAGAAAGTCTAGCCCTATCAGAGGCAAGTGCCTCCACTGTTAGCCAGGTCTAAAATCTTTTCCCCAGGATTTCTATTATGAAGCTACGTCTTTATCCTTGTTGTTACTCCCTCTTTCCTTGGGAAATCATTTCTTTTGACATATGCATTCATGAGGGTACACATGCACACACACACACACACGCACGCATGCACACACGCAGGCACGCGCATTTAATTTCACTCTTATTGGGTAGGGCAGAAGAGAACTCCCAAAGAAGAAGTGCTGGTTGCCTTGAAATTGGGGGCGCTAGAAAAACCCAGAAAAATGTCCTGGAATCAAGAAGGACTGAATTTTCAAAGAGAGAAATACTCACCCAGCAAAGGTACCAAGACATATCAGAGAAACTTTTAGTAGTTACTGCGCTGCAAACAGAGTTTAAAACTGAGCTGGATGAGGGGGTCCTGGTGAAAATAAAACTGAAAACATCATGCTTATTGTAAAAGACAACCAACTGCAATATGTTAAGTAATCTGAATTCTTTTTCTGTGCTGGTTAATAGTCAACCACTGGGACAAATGCTTGAGCTAATCAGCTTTGAAAACTGGACCTTTATTTGGGTTCAGGATTTTAGAAATTTAAGTCCATAATTCTTTGGCATATTTTCTTTTGGGCCTTTGGCTAATAGGACATGATGGTTGGAGGACTGGCAAAGCCTATTTACCTCATGGCAGTCCTAAGGAAAGGAGTGACAGAAAAGATCTGGGGTTCCAATAACTCCTCAAAGATATGCCTCCAACCACATGACTTCCCTCTACTGGGTCTGACTCTGTAAACAACATCTTTATTTTTACATCATGTGGGTCCTTTTGTCCTGCCCCACACCTTTTCCAAACACTCTATCCCCTATTGGCTTTAGAAAGTTTGTACAAATCAAATATTATGCTAAAGTGTTTTGTAAATAATGCCTCCTTTAATTCTAAACCTAGCAGAGCAATAGTATACACAGCAGTTGTTTGTGGCCTGTCCCATATTCCTTCACTGTCTTTCTGGAAGCAAGATCATATTTGGTTTTTGGTTTTATTTTTTAAGAATTACAGTTTCTTTCACAGTCTGTGTGTATGTTTAGGGCCATTTTTTAGCTTGAGGAATGGACACACGACCCAGATATTTGTCCATTGTATTTCTCTAGCCCTAATAACCTGTTCAAGAGCAGTACTGGGTCTCATTCGAGATCATAAAAACAGGACTGTAACTTTCACTAATACGGACTAAAACATTTGTCTGCCTTTTTGCACTTGAACTTGCAAGAATGTAGATCAGGAGCAACTCAAACTTAATCTTGCCACAATATGTAGCATCTGGGGAGAGGCTCTGTAAAAGAGCAGATAGAAGTTAATGGGCAGGTGAAGACCAAAAGTGCAGGGGTTATCACCGCACCCCTACTTGAGGTTAGGACAGAGAAAGGCTCCTTTCTCTTAAGTGCTTATTTTGGTCTTCTCTTTCTTGAGTTAGTTTTGATTGATTCTGAGACCTGCTGTAAACTTTGTTTTATAGACAGGAGAATGCAGAGCCCCATGGATATTTATTTGTGATCACTCATGGGCAGTAACTAATCAGAAGCAGAAATGGAACATAGGTCTTCTCTTGGTTTCTCTGAACTCCAAGGCTTAATCCTGTTTAATCAATAAATTTCTAGTCTAATGATCACTGACAAGATCTTTGTATAATTGGAGAGTTAAAGGCAAGGATTCAGTGAATTCAGTGAGGCATTTGGTAAAGTCGGATGAGATGAGCCATGAGAGGGAAGGTTGCAGCCAGAGCCACTGTGTGCTGGGAGAGCAGCCCAGCATGGCAGATGCAAAAAGTGCTTGGGGAAGGACTCATAATCAAAGTCCTTCTCAGAGGAGGGAGAAGGTACTCAAGACACAAATGTATCGATTTTCATCTTACATAAATTCCAAATCATCAATTAGGACTATTGAGAGAAAGCAAGCACCTGTTCTTCTCATATTTAACTTGGAAAGACTCAAAATTCCTCCTATTTTAACTTTACTATTAAGTTTTTAGGAAATTAACATAGTTATATATTTTTGGAATTATTTGAAACTTAGACATGATTTATCTCTAATTCCAACTTTTGTAGTGGAGGTAACTTTCTCGTACTGAGCTGGTAATTTACTGGCAGAGCTCAGAGTCAAACACGTAGGCTTCCTCACTGCCATCCAAACGAACTGCTCTGTATTAACTGCTTTCTGTTCACTCACTTATTAAATTACCACATAGGAGCTTGGACTGAGGGTGCCGCCAATGGTGTGTTAATTGTAGCAGAATGCTTGAAGGGTGTAAATGATACTGAAGGACGCTGGCCACACAGGTGAGTGATGCAAACTCGGGACCACCACTGAGAACTTATTGTCCACTGTCATGCCAGCTTGGTAGGATGATGACCAGGGGAAAAGCTTGAACTGAAAACACCTCTGTGTTCTTTGGGCCCTTGGTGTCTATAGCCAATGTTAGATGAAGACAGAGCTCACTAAACTTTTGTATCCAAGCCTTGCCGGTCAGGAGAGGCTCGATCCTTGCTGTCACCTCGCTGGACACTGCTGCTCAGAGGCCCTGCAGTCTTTACTGAGCCTCTGTCTCCACGTCTGTAAGCTGTGTTCTTTGAATTACTGAAAATGTGTTTTTCTAAAAGAAAGTGCTAGCAACACGTCTTTGATACTGGTTGTGTGCTTTCTGTGGAGTCACTGGTTGGAAAGGACAGGGCCCAGTTGTCTCGGATTTGATTGTGGTTCTTGGTTACATTTGTGCAGGCCATGTTTTCAGTAAAGAGATGAGCTAACACAATGAGACCTGTAGTTCGCAAAGCCTTTACAGAATGGCCACAGGAGCTAGAGGTTTAGTGAACTGTGGGACTGTAGAGACAGGATAAAATGGCTAGAGTTATGACGGCTTTCCCCAGGGGAAAACAATGCCATTGGTTGTCAGTCTTTAAATGTACAGGAAACCATGCTAAGCACATGGGACAGAAGTTGGAAAAAAAATTAGAAGGTAGGGCAGGTAGAGAAGGAGAGGTTGAGAGTTCTAGTGCTGCCCTTTAAAATAAATCCAGGGAGTAGATTTGCTTGTAGCAAGATCTGAAAGTCTAACCCAGATAGTGTAGAGGTAGGGGCTTCTTACTAACTTGGGCTAAAAGGTAATGAAAGGAAAACAAACACAAATGATCAAAACCCCTCTAAAACAGGAACATGCAAATTAACAAAATCTATTTCTTGAACTTGAATGGAAATGCTGATCTAAAATGATCAGTCCACATAGCATGCCTCATGTTGGAGCTGCATACCAATAAGTAATTAAGAATTTCAAGGCTGAAATTCTACAAACTCATTTTTCGTTGGTATTTCATAACAAGTATAAAATGTCACAGCAATACTAAAAGAAGTTTTATTTTGCAAGCATTATATAGAATATACCTATGTTCTAGAATTCATGCTATTATATTTTTCATTTCCCGTTTTTCCACTAATTTCTTAGATGTTGGTTAAGAATATAGTCAGGTAATGATTTAAAATTTTTCCAGGACTTCCAGTGAAAATTGGAAATGGATGGTGGCGCACACCTTTAATCCCAGCACTTAGGAGGCAGAGTTAGACAGATGTGAGTTCGAGGCCAGCCTGGTTTAGAGTGACTTCCAGGACAGCCAGGGCTACACAGAGAAATCCTGTCTCAAAAGACAAAAACAAAAGGAAAAACAAAACAAAACAAACAAAAAAGATAATCTAAAAATAATATTTTATTATAAAATATAGTGGTCAGTAGGAAGCATAACCTATAAAACTAAGTATAAAAAGAACCTTGCTATTCTTTATTTTATATTAGCACTACAGTTCACACTAACAACAATTTTCCAATAAATATATATTGATAAATCATCAGGAGATGGGAAGATCCCATATTTGTTTGGTATTTCATATTTATTGCTTCTATATTTTATCATTGAGTAGCATCCCAGGGAAATCTTCTTTTGATAGAATATTCTAGATGTTCTCTTTCTGTTCTTTTCTTTTGGAGCCAGCAATTCCACTTAAGTTTTAAAGTTACTCTAGCATATATATATAAAGTGCAGCACATCTTTATGATACTGGCAAAAAAAATTCTAATTAGATGCACTAAAAACAAACAGCAGACCTCCAGATCTGATGAATGAGAGAGCAGGGTCTACATTTCTCTATTTCAGATATTATATATTAAATTCCAGACTAGAAGATGCCGCATGTCTGTGTTGACACAACATAAATTTGTCAATGCTTAACCCAGAGCTTCACTTTGTTTGAAAAGAATTCAGGAAGTTCTTCTGCATGAATTATTAAGGAAACATAAAAGGAAGATTAACAAAGGGGAAGTAGGAAATAAATAAACCTGTTGACAGATGACCTTGACTTCCCTCCACTGCTTTCTGGAGCTGGACTGGGCTTTTTAATAAAGCACCAAGCTCTTATTACACAATTCTTTTCAGCTGTTCTACACTGGGGATGGCAGCTTTTCCCATGATCATCATAACAGGAAAAGACATTCGACACTTACTGCTGTCAAGATCCTACCAGTGCCATAGCAACTGCTGGCCAACTTTTTAGCTCTTTTTTTTTTAACTTAGTAAAAATGAAGGTTTTGCTTGTTTTTTTTATCTACCTATCTATCTTTCTGTTTCTCTCTCATCTATCTCTCTATCATCTATCTGTCTATCTTTCTATCTATGAATCCATCTAATCTATATATCTGTTTTTTTTTATTTTGCAGTAGGGTCTTAGTTTGTGCTCAGGCTAGCCTTGAACTCAAGGTGTCCCATCATCAGTCTCATGAGTGCTGTGATAAGTGGCCTGAGCCACGATGCCTAGTTCAAGATTCTTAATATAGCTAACTGTGTACAGATACTTCCCACTTAACAAAGAAGATTGAACTCTAAAAAGTGTAACAAGAGGTCACAGAACGCTTTTGCTAGCATTTTTGTTTTATTCGCAGGTTTTCCCTCACTCAAAAACAAAAGCAAATAAAGACATTAATACCTTCAAGGCACTAAAGCTTTTTATTCAAGCACAAAGGTAGGCATTCTCGATACCATCTTCCAGTAGGGAGCGAGCTCACTGTGGGGAGGTTTGCACATCCCCTATTTCCAGTGATGCTCCTACCAACTGCACATCCCCTATTTCCAGTGATGCTCCTACCAACTGCACATCCCCTATTTCCAGTGATGCTCCTAGCAAATGCTCGTGCCTTATTTACAGCTAAATGACATGAATATGGACTTCTCAGGTTAGGTCACAGCTCTTTGCCTACACTCATGTTTACAATGAACAAGTCACTGTAATGTTTACCACTGCCATTATATTATCATCTATTTTGTAAAAACTGAAAACTAAGTGATTGTCTGGACTTTTGTGAACTGATAGATTTTCCTGTGGATGTATTTATATCCACATATACATATTGGTTTTAAATTCTAGTAAGTAGTGTCAACTTGAGTCTGTTATTAGCAATATTAGGGAATTTTAGTAGTGTTTTTTAAAATGTTTGACTAGATAAATCAAATGAATTATCTGATTAATTTAAAACTATTTTTTTGTCTAACTATTCATTTACTAAGATTCATTCATGGTTATTTGCCCCACTGTACAATAAATTGCTTTGGTATTGGGCTTCTGATTAGTCAGCATGCTTCTCCGCCTGGGGATGAGTTAATCTGATCACTTTGGTCATTTGAAAATTAATTCCAAGCATTGCATTATCTATTCTGCATTTTCTTTTATTAAACATGGACCACTGAAGTTAATTGAAAATTTATCAGCATTTCTCACTACCATACAATTATTATCTCTCTCTGTGTGTGCCTCTTCTCTCTCTCTCTCTCTGTCTCTCTCCCCCCTCACCATTTATCTATCTATGGATTTTGTTTTTTTGTGTGTTTTTGGTAATTCTGGACATTGAACACAGAACATTGCAGCATGATCAGGGCATCCTTCTGAGGTACACCTCCAGTCACCTTTAATTTATAATGGCAAAGTTTCCTAACTGTCTTCAATGTCCTAAACCATGGTTCTAAGGAACATTTATTAAAGTGGAAATGATCCAGATAAAATGCTAAAGAAGAAAACAAGCCACAGATTTATAGAATACCTGAAGCTATATTTAAATATTTGTAATTTTTTTAGATTTTATTTGTGTGTGCATGTGTGCAAGCATGTGTGTGTGCGTGTGTGTGTGTGTGTGAGTGTGAGTGCATGTCTGTGGTGACGTCACGAGTTTGGGTGGCCATGGGGCTGGCTGATGTGGGTGTGGTACCTGGAAGAACAGCAATCGGTCTTTGTCTCTGAGCAATTTCTGTACCCCATTAAAAGGCTTTGTGTTCAAAGGAACATTCCAGTACAGTCAATTTCAGAGTAGCTCGCACCTATTGCTGTCACTATAATAACTACTTTCTACTTAATGCTTTCCTGTATTTCCAACGTTTTTGCTCTGGAGTAGATATTTATTTCAAATCATAAATATTTTAAAATATAAACAGTCATCATTTGGTATTGAAAGGGTAAATGTTGGGTGCCACAGACATCATGGGAGTCTGCAAATCTCTACTCCCTTCCCTTTTACCTCATCATTTTTGCTTATTGGAAAATAGTACTTAAAAATAAGAGAAAATGTAATTTGGCCCAGTGGGGTGAAAAGAAGCCAAACACGAACCATGCCCAGCACCAGAGCACGAGGCAGGCAATGCCATGCCTCCCATGGGAGAATAAAGGGGAAATGTGGGACACAAGATGTGACTCCCAAGGCTACTAAGAGGCGAGGTAGGCAATGTGCTCAGCTTGTGAGGACTTGCGATTTGAAAACGTACCGAGATAACACAGAAGGAGGTAACTTTATCGTCCATGAAAGAGAGGCATGCTCTGACTTGGGCTTTCTCAGAGTGCAGGCCTGCTCTTCACACGCATTACCCCATCCAAGAGGAGTGTAAAGAAAATTACCTAACATGACTTTTAGTCCAGGTACAAGAGATGAGCCTCATCTGAGAATGTACAGTAACAAGCCTGGTGGCCATGCTTACAGCTCAACATTCTGTGAACTGAATCGAATCCATTGTAGTTGACAACTGAGCTTGACCTTGTCCTTAAATGGTGATAGTCCTGTTAGTCTGGCAGAAAGAGAAACTTAGTTCTCCAAGCACCCCAGAGATACGATTAGAATATACAAAATACTGGACTATGAGAGAGAACCAGGATTAAAAAAAATAAATAAAACAAACATCATGACTGCCAAGCCACCAGAAACATATGCCCAACCTAAAGGAATATAATAAATCACAAATCAGGAGTACACGCTCAGCATGGAAACAACCACAGAAATATAAGAATTTATGGAAATGAAGATTACAAGAACTGAGTATGATTTTAAGTAGCAGGTAGACACGCAGGAGGATGGAATGATTCAGCAAAATTAGTGAATTGTAAAGCAGACTTGACACAAATGACCCAGAATAAACACAAAGACGAGGAATGGAAGCCAGTGGTCATGGAAGCAAGAGATGGCTGAGAGCCACAGGGCCTAAACAGCAGCACCCATGGCCCGGGGATTCCATTGCACACAGCGTCTGATAGGTTAGAGAGACACAGGTGGTCTCTTTAATGTGCTGTGGGGAAACACACCGACTTATAATCTGTTCCCAGCAAGGAGGTCTTCCCGAACAAACGTAAGGATGTTTGTAACAAAACTGAACCAAAGAACTAACCAAGCAAAAAGAGTGCTGGCAAGAGCAGACTGACTAATGAAAACTCTAAAATGTGAGCTTCAAGTTCAGAAGATAAACTCGGGTGGGCAGTGAGAGATTCAGGCAGAAATGTAGAGAAAGGGAATCTGATTATATCTGGGGTGACAGCTCAAAGTGCACAGTGGCTTAGAGAGTAAAAAGAGCTACCGAAAAGATTTGAATATCTATAAAGTAGTAATTTTAAAGGCAATTTAAACATTTTACTTTTATTGCTCAAGATAAAGGAAACAATCAATTACAAATAGCCAATTAAAATTTCTAACACATCACTAAAAGAATAAAAATAATGTAACATTTTTCTCTGAGTGGAATAATAAGAAAAATAACATGAGAAAAACAATGCATTCATAAAAAGATAAGAAAGGGGAAATAAGAAACAAAAAAATTAAAAAAAGTGGCATTAGTATAAGATAAATCCAAATCCAAACAAGTCAAATCCAAACATAAATGGTTATGCCGACTAGGCAACACAGCAACAAACAGAAATGCAAACTCTTGCCAGAAAAACATGCCAGTTCCACTAAAGAACAACAACAACATAAAAAACAACCCAAACACTAAAAAACCAAAAGAACAACAACGAAACAAAAACCAACCAACCAAACAAACACGAGCAATGAGAATGCATACAAAACACATCTAAACCACTCAGACGGAAGCCATCACAAAAGACAAGCCACAGAGTACTAAGAGAAAGCTGGGGTGTAATGACATTGTCACACAAAATTGACTTCTGGTATCGGAAGTACAACATTACAATGAGAAGGAAGAAACATTGACACTCTAGTCTGGAATCATGATTCCAAACAGTACAAGATGCAAGGACAGAGGAAGAATCCGACAGGACTGTGTTGTCATGGGAACTAACGAAAAAAATCCGGCAGCGTGTCCTCCCGAACACAGGACTGAACTAAGAATATGGGTCACAGTTGGTGAATATTATAGCCAAGGCATGTCACATACATACATTACCTTCAAACATGAACTGAACCCTTTTTGGAGAGAGAGAGGGGGATAGGTTCCCTTTACATTACTTAAGCTGGCATCAAACTCATGATTCCTGCCTCAACATCTTCAATTCTAGGGCTATGGTTGTCTGTCATATAAATCATGATTGGCTATGAATTAGCCTTTTTTGAGAATTTCATAATAATGGCAAACTGACTTAGTTTGTGTGTATAGTTTATATGCAATGTTTTCTTTAACTCTTTTTATTATTTAGTTATTTTAATATAATTAATATTCATAGCAATCCTAAGGGCTTAACACATGTACATTCCCATTTTACAGATGAGAAAAGTGAGGCACCAATGGCCCAATTATCTTGTGTAGGAGGAATACTGCTAACGAAAAGATGTATAAGTACCTTATGGAGAAAAGCATATGATCTGTGGGCAAGCATTAGTAAGGTCTTGGAGAGGTGGCAAGCTTGTGCTCAAATTGGACCAATCGATGGTATAAACACATTATTCTTCCCAAATTAATATATAGATTCAAAACCTCCTGAGCATTGCTGTGGGCTGCAAGGTGAATTCACCAGGTTATACGAGCAAGGGGAAGACTCGGGATAGAGAAATGCTGTCAAGAAGAGGATGGGTGATGACCCAGATACCTGCTGTCACCTCTACAGCTACAGAACTTGTTGAGATGCAGTGATAGACATAGGACGCTGGTGATCAGTGACAGAGACAGGGGCGTACAGGCAGAAATGTGATTTACGATGGAGCTGTCATTACATAGCAGACAGTATGCTGGCTAGCAGGCTTGGAAGACTAGAGCAAACACTAAAACCAAATCAATTTGCCTCCCAAACTCTCACTATGATAACAAGTCAACTCTTCGTAAAGTAAAGGCTAAAGTAAAGATTCATTTTAAAACTTAGACTATGAATAGGTACCACAGTTTTTATTTGAGCAGGAAGGATTTCTTAAACTATATAGGTTAATGAACTGTAATGGATTTTCTAATGTATGTTATTGCATTAAATTAAGAGCCTCTGCCAGGTGTGGTGACACACACTTTTAATCACAGCACTAATGAGGCAGTGGGAGGCAGAGCTCAGTGAATTCCAGGCCATCTTGGTCAACATAGGGAGTTCTAGGACAGCCAGGACTATAGGGAGACCCTGTCTCTGAAAATCAAAAACCTGAAACAAATCAAAACAGAAACTAAGAACTTCTGTTTATCATTGATACCATAAGAACTACAATTTCATAAATTAGGAAATATTTGTCATAAAGTATTGACTTAATAATGAAAAGGACAATATATATATATATATATATCACATACAATGGGTTTATAAGTATAATGGGTTTCATTATGACATGTTCATAGTCACTATATGTGTATATCTTTACCCATATACATATATAGTGGGCTTCATTTCACATGTTAATATTCATTATATATGTCCACATATGTATACATATTTATTACATATTTAGTTTATATATTTTATTCATTATACATATAATACACATCATAATGAAATCTATCATTCTGTACAGGCAATATGTGTGAATAAAAGCATAATAATTATAAATAGAAAAAAACAAAGTCTTTAAGTGAAATAATAATGCAGAAAAGAACCAAAGACTTGGTGTGAGATTATAAGGTGAAAGAAAGCAGAACAGACCCAACACTCAGAAAAATGCCCAGCATCATCTGTTACCAAGGGCATGGAGAGTTCAGATCATGGTGTGATAGTATGATATCACTCAAACTAACAGGGAGAAATTAAGTCTGGTGATGGCAAATATCTTCAAGTGCAGTGTGCTAGAACTCATGTTGGTGAGTTAGAACTGCTTTGTTACCTGCTGTTGGTAAATCTTAGTTTCCTCCACCTCTCCTAACACGTCAGTCAGTTCCTAAGGGAACATACACAGGTCTCCGCAGTGCCTGCTGGGTACGTATGTAAACTGCCTTTTTCAGAGATGCACACAGCACTAAATACAGGGGACAAACTCGGATGTAGGTTCGCGGTTTTGAGGTTGGAAACAAACGGGACAGATATGGACATCCAGCGTGCTTGTGTGAATATAATGGTGAAGATCATACTGTTAAGAGCCACAGACAGGACAAAGCAAAAGACAAGGGTGATGGTAAGCACAAAATCCACCGGTTACTTCTGCGAGCAAAGGTAAGGGGTAGGCACAGGGAGAGCATGCGCAACACCTGCATTCAGTGGAACGCATGTCATACAATTGGGTATTGGCTACCAAGATTCTCTGCGGCTTTGTTTGAAGGAAGGTTGATGCAGAAGAACAGGATCGCCTATGCAGACTATTTTAGACTTCCAACCAGAGACATAGGCCATTGCTTTTAAAGGATATTAGAGAGCCAGGCACAGTGACACAGACTTATCCCAACCCTCAGGCAGCAGTAGGATCTCTGTGAGTTCAAGGCCAGTCTAGTCTACAAACCAAGCTCCAGGACCCCCAGGGCTACACAGAGAGACCTGATCTCAAAACATAACGAAAAATATATAATAGAGACCAAGTGTAAACAGAAAGACCTAGTCTAGACCTAGTCCTTATGAAACTGGTAGCACAGTTAGATAAAGGCCCCCTTCTTCCCTGAGGCAAATAGTGGAACGTGGAAAGTTTGGATGCAGTGATCTGAGCCATGTTTGTGAGCTGCCCAGAAACAAGGAGAGCGAGGGAAGACGGACATCGGAACATACGATGCAGGAGAAAGAGAAGTACTAGATTTTATGAGCCATTCTGAAATCACATAGGGGAGGGTCTAGAGAAGGGGTTTTAGAATATTCTGAAAGGACTTGAAGGGCGACGTAGGGAACTCTTCTCTCAAAATGCAGAAGATAGAGCCAGAAAATACTGTGATCTTATGTCTCTATTTATTTTTAAAGATAGGTATTTTTCTAAGAAAACTGGGTAGTTATTATTTGTAAACTTAAGTTGGATGATGAATGCTAGCTCATTATAGCTTACATAGTATAAACAATGTTTCACAAAGATCCATTAACCCAACAAAACTCCTTAGGAACAAACTTTAAGTGTGCCTTAATCTGTACATCAGAGACACTATTTATTATTATTATTATTAAATTTTTACATTTATTTTACATCCCCTCCATCTGGTTCACTCCTCCCCCATCTCCCATCTACCGCCCGCCATCCATTACTTCTCTGTGGGAGTCAACAAAGCATGGCACATCAAGTTCAGGCAGGACCAATCAATCTCTTTCCCCTTCATCAAGGCTGGGAAGGCATCCCCGCCTGGGGAATTGGCTCCCAAAAGGCAGCTCAAGCTCCAGGAACAGACCCTGATCCTACTGCTAAGAGCCCCACCAACAGACCAAGCTACACAACGAGGGACACTGTTTTTAAAAACAAAAGATGCTGCATGACTCATTGTAATGTAGAAAGGGTCTCTGTTCATTTCCTATTTCCATAGTGGAAATATCTGCAGATTGAGCACAGTATCCAGGACAAGAATGTTTGTGCGGATACCTATGAACACCCGATTTTTGACAAAGAAGCTAAAATTATACAATGAAAAAAGAAAGCATCTTCAACAAATGGTGCTGGCATAACTGGATGTCAACATGTAAATGAATGAAAATAGATCCATATTTATCCCCATGCACAAAACTCAAGTTCAGATGGATTAAAGACCTCAATATATATCTGACCACACTTAACCTCATAAAAGAGAGAGT
Organism: Ellobius talpinus; assembly: GCA_001685095.1. Taxonomy (NCBI): domain Eukaryota; kingdom Metazoa; phylum Chordata; class Mammalia; order Rodentia; family Cricetidae; genus Ellobius; species Ellobius talpinus. The sequence continues at coordinate 730 of LOJH01033757.1, read as the reverse complement.
GGGAAGTAGCCTTCAGTGCATGGGCACAGGAGACCACTTCCTAAATATAAC
>LOJH01033755.1:0-16203 GCA_001685095.1 Ellobius talpinus | reverse complement strand
CTTTTGTAAAGCAAAGGACACTGTCATTAAGACAAATAGGCAACCTACTGCTTGATTTATTTTATAATATGTTATCTTAAATCTTCCAAAAGATTTTGAAACACAGAACTAAAAATCTCAAGGTATTGATTTTGCCATCTTTCCATTTCTCGAACCCACTCCCTCACCACAGCATCCTTGATATTATTTAAAGAGCAGAATACCAATTAGCAACATTTTCCAAGTTTATGTCCTATATCTTTCTTTTTAAAATATTCTGTGGTTCCCTATATTAACTGCAAAATTGTTGAAAATAAAGGTAGCTCAACCACAGTGTGTGGTTTAGTTTGCTTAATTTTAGACTGTACTCTCGGTGACATCCGTTTAGACTTGAAAGCCAGTCAGTTGCTGACCTTGATTCTTAGGGTATCAAATGAAGTCAGCGTTACCAAAGTGAAGGCCACCAGTCAAACAATTTGCATGCACCTGCTAACGTATCTAATTCTAAGTGTACTTCGTTGGGAAAAAAATGGCAAGTTTTCTGACCCACTTCAAAGCAATCTTTCAGTAAAAGACCAGTGAGAAATTCACCTAGAGAGGAGCCTTAGTTTCCATGAGATTCATACTCATTACTCAGAGGAGAAACTGACAAGCTCGGAGGGTCTGCTTTATTGGATTTTTAGGTAGAGTCAGGGGAAACAGACAGGTTGTGGTCATTCAAATGACGTTACATGACACATCTTCCTTCTCTTACTCATCTTCCAGGCATTATTCTTGGGGCTTTGGGGATGGCAAAGAGGATGTGCTAAGAGCGATCACTATTGTCAAAGCGTCACTGTGTAATGATAGACCTAGCCAAGGACACTGATTTTACATGGGTAAGGTAATGGATACTTAATGTTTTTTAGTCACATATGTTAGGTTTGACTTTTAGAGCTGTCCAGTCATATGATCTGATTCTATCAAATCAAAACAATGAAATCAATATTTGGTAAAGGAACGGTCAAAGACCAGTGATGAAATAAACCAACGTAAATACTCAGAAAAAAAAATAGTACTTAGAAAGGGCTTCTGGGGCTGGAGAGACAGCTTGGTCAATAAGTACCTGCCATGCAAATGTGAGTAACTGCATTTGAAGCCCAGCATCTGTACAAAACTAAGTCTTTCTAACCCTACATAGAGGTAGTAGGGGGACAGAGGCAGGAGGCAGAGGGTTCCCTAGAGCTCTCTGGCCAGTCAGTCTGTAAGCACCAGATCTATGTCACAAAAGGAAAAGTGGGGAGCAATCTAGGAAGACTCTCAACACACACCTCAGGCCTCTATGCACGCGCACACACACACAAGCACACACACACACATTACTTATACATCTACATACTAACATTCAAACACACAGCCCATGCACCAGCCAACTCAATTAAAATAGCCATTTTATTAATCATGCCCAATTCACTGTGTGGCAGGAGGGAAGCACTTTCCTCCACCAGGGATTCTAGAAAAACCTGGTACCATTCCTGGGGCTTCCCATTCCAGAATTGTTGTAGAGCAGTCCTTAGAAGCACAACTATAGTAAAAACTGAGACAGAGTGTAGAACTTGATAAAAATCCTAACTTAGTCAATTCTGCAAAGCCATCTACGTGGTCATCATCACAAATACAATCTTCTCTTACCATCTTGTTTTTCTTTTAAGTGTTTGTTAAGGATTGTTCCTGCTCAAGATGAGGCATCTTAATAGTGGAAGCCCCTACAATTAGAGGGCTTCCAAGAACATTCTCTCCAAGACTGTTCTCTCTCTATTACACAAAATCAATGGAGAAGGAGCCTTATACAGTGATGTACACAGAATTAAACCAAACGTCACTCATTTGCTTAAACAACCACTGTCTCTTTAAATTGGGATATATGCCAACCATGTTAATCCCTCCTTTACCCACACCATTGTGGTTGTTGTTTTTCCCGAAAAGGGCTACAGAATACAAATTAGTAGAACAATCATCTCTCAATGGTAGCCCTGCCATCTGAGAAAGAAACAAAAAATTGGTTTTTATTCTATATTTTTAGCAATGTCTTAATTTTTCACCACACTGAGACAAAAGATACTCCATTCTGTTTACAAAAGTAAGGATATTCCTTTATCCTTTGTATTATTCTCTATTATAGCTAGAAATAGTACTGTTTAATGGCCTACTGATTTCAAGACACCAACGAACACATCTTCCCTTCCAATACCGCTTCATTGCCACAGGTGCCTGTTCCATACCCTTCCACACTCAGCTGTGGTCCAGCAACTCATAGCTGCTCAACGTCATAGCTGTTGTTTCGACTTCAGAGAAGCAATACTGATAAACTCGAAGACCACTCCTGAGCAAAACCACCATTCCTAATTTACTGCATGTTTTATTCATTGCTATTGTCTTTCTGCAAAAAGTCAACCACAATCAACAATTGAGACAAAACTTCATCTTATAAAGCAAAACACCAAGCCTACAAAAGGAAGAAGTCTTTAAAAGGCAGAGTCATAGTGAAAGAGAAGGCGTCAATCCCTTTGCTGTTCACAGAGCACTAGCTCTCTGGCAATCTTTCTGCCTCCGAAGGCTCAACTTTGAGGCTGAGGGAACAGCAAGCACAGAACCGTGACCTTTTGTGGACAGCCTTTGTGTTCCCAACTGCCCCTCCAAGGACTTCGTCTCAAAGCCAGGCATAACTAGCTCCAATTCCTATGACTAAACAACCATCTTTACATTATCATGGAAACTTGTCTTGATTCTCCACCTTCCCTTTATTTTGAGACAAGGATTATCGTTGTGACCAGGCAGTAGGCTGAGTTTTGGTAGTACAGGACAGTGCATTGGGAGTCCAGTTAGAGCTTTCTCTTCACCGTCAATCAATGGTATTGGCAGCAAGCATATTCTCCACCAGCTCATCATTGCCCCATAGCAGCAAGGACACCACACTATGGCGTCCAGCATAGGCTATAACACTGTCACACTATTTTCAAGGGGATCAGGCTATGGAGCCAACTGATGAGACAATCCAGTAGTGTCTTAGAATGCAGCCAAGCTCTAAAAAGCAAAAAGTTCCTAAAATATTTGACATAATGTTTCATAATGTCAGTCAATAAAAACTATCACTTGCTGTTTACTAAATCCTCTGCAAAGATCAACAAAATAGCTACCAGCGTTCCAGTAGCTGGCAATCTAGCAAGGAAGTCAGGAAGCAAACAATACACAGTTCAAGGGAAGCAGACAGCTACTTACCAAAAAGAGACACTGAAAAGATGTCCCATGTTATATAAACGGTTATAGTATATCTAATGAAACGTGTATAAATTAATAACATATTAGCCTTAAAGTCTTACAGTACAATCCAAAACCAGAAATGCACATGTCTAAAGCATACTTTTCAAAGGTGAATTTAGTTCAGTACCCAATGAAACCAAAGGCAAGAGATGAGGATGCAAAGAAGCCAATGAAGCAGGATACTCATTCCAGTGATGCTATTCCTAGCTAGAAGAACCACGTGAACAGGAACCTACAAGACCAGTAACATACTGATAAACAGGGTGGATAGGACATTGCCAAAATTGTATGTACTTTAACAAAAGGTATCTAAGTTGTAGAAGTAGGGCAGGCAGAAAACCAGGACCCCATGAACTCTAACATGCAGCATGTTAAGAGTGAGGCTAGAAGGGAAGTTTGTTCAAACTGCAATACTAACTCAAGTGCTAAGGAATTCATATTTCTCATTCAGGAGGTGAGAGAACGAGAGAAGATGTGCTATGAGAATCCTTTCAGGGGCAGTAGAAGTGTCCAAACAGCAAACTTGGTCCAAACGGGAAAGTCTGAGTTGAAGGTCCAGAGAGAGGAGACAGATGTGAGAGCTGCTGCCAGCTTCTGAGATGAATGCCCATTGCAAAGGGAATTCAGTGATCCTACCAGACACTGGGTATCGAACAGGAGCTACTGGTTTGCCTCATGTTTGTGTTGAATGTGAGACAGAAGCCAAAGAGCTGAGAAGCCAGGGGACATGGCTCATTCCATTACAGGTAGAGGCAGAGAAAAATGACAAGTAGATGGCATCTATGTGTAATGATGTGATGACCCCCATCTTGTCTTGAAGAGAAACTCTTCTCAAGGACTTGAAGGCAACGGTCATCTCATTGAGAGGAGACAGTGTAAGAGCTGTTTCCTTTTTTTCTCGTCTCTATCACTAGTCTCTACTCCCCAGGACTTCAATTTCCCCATTGTCTTTCTTCAGTCTCCATCTCTATTTTGGATACCTTCTTCATCTCATCTAGTCAACCCCCATGTTCTTCTACTTCTGTTCCTTCCCCTCCTCCTAAAAGAAAGGCATGAGACTGAACCTCAAAGTAGCAAATGTTAACAAGTTTCTTGATAACATATGGCAGCCATGTCTTCAATGGTAAATCTCATGTCTCTAGCTACTCCCTAATAACTAACTGGACTTTGTGATTGTTCCCTGCCCAGGGGAGACAGTCAAGAAAATCAGTTGTTATACTCAGTTAAATAAAACGCATTCCATCATTGTGAAATTATTTATTTGGTTTGTCTGTTTAGATAGCAAGACCTTGAGTGTTTGGTGGAAAGGTCTCTGGTCAGGGAACCTGGTAGGAAAAGAGGAGAAAGATCAAGTCAAAAATCATGTGGTACTCGTTGACTGTCAGGCTTCTATTTTCCCACAAGCCATTAAGATGGAGCACATGTCTGAAGCAGCTTCAGATAACGTCCATAAACACATCATGCTGAACCATAGCAAAGTATCTCTGCTCAGCTCCCTGTAAGTAGCGCTCCTTTGCAGAATGAACTTCTGCCCTTCTCATCTACCTTGAGAGACACATGATGCCTTGCCCGTCATGAGAGGGTGGTTCTGTCTGACCTCATTTCAGGATGGAACCTTTACTCCAGTGGTGTCACCCCCAACCCACACTCAACGTAAGTGACCACAGAAGGTGTAAAACCCTATAAAAAGAGAGAAGGGAGCCCCCCACTTCATCCACCTCACCCCAGGCACAAGCTCATCCAGTGCCAGCTGATCAGAAGCAGCAACCATGAGTCCCGGGAGATCTTCGTCTATGGTGAGTCCTCAACTAATCTTCAAGGCCCTTGTTGATTGAAGAAACCAGGTCATGTTGCTGCATGGGGGTATGAAATGCTGGACTCTGACTGTGGAGGCCCATGAATCTGTGTACGCAGAACCAGAAACGAAACCTTTGGTAGATGCCTAAATCATTGTACAGCCTTTTAAAGAACTGATAAGTATCAGTCAGAAAGATGAGGTTAAACCTGAAAGACACTTCTGATGGCACTAGCCCACATCAGAAATGTCACGCGGTGCTACGCAATGAGCAAAAGTGTCTGTCAAAAGCCTGTTTTCCTGAGTACAAAGGATTTGACATTCTCTCTTGTCAGTTTTTGCTCTTTAATCCAGACTAAAGTGGGTTACTAATTCTTGCAGATTTGAAAGCAACATCTGTTACCATTGTTTTATACCAAAGTCTTAGTGCATTCAAACCACTTGATTCTAATTAGATACATGTATAACTGTTTCAGAATAAAGCTCTCCACTTTTAAATAATTAACTTTAAAAAGTATGTTCTGAAATTGGATTCTCATTATAGAATCAATGCATGCTATGTGTAGAACAACCAGAAAATATACCTAAGAAAACGTAAGGGGGAATCTAGTTTTTATCTGAAGGGCAGCCAGTATAAAAACACTGTTTCTAATTCTAAAATGAATGCAGACATCACATAGGACTTCTACAGCTTAACTGTGCAAACACTGGTGCAGAAGGACATTTCCTCCTAGAAATCAAGGTCATTTAATGTCCTGTTGACTCATGAGCCAGCAGCCTGATGGGATGACATGACTTGACACTTTTTCTAAAACCACTGCTGTCTAAAGTACTGCCTTCCTATCCTCAGTCACAAGAAGTCTATAGGAAACTGGTTAGAAAGAAATAAATTCTACATTTTTAGCATTATTTTGGTCATCTGAAGAATTTTTTTAATTTAAACTGTTTTACATTGTTGCTTAGATCTTTCTGGAATGTAGCATGTTTCCTATAGTTAGCTATATACTCATCGTAATGAATTCGCCAGCACAGCCTGTATACTAATCCAGTCCCCATCACTCTGCTTTCCCTTGCAGTCTCTGCTGCTGTTGCTGCTGCTGAGCCTGGAGGCTGTGGTGAAGGCAGGGTTACCTATCCCACAAAGTTCAGGATGTCCAAACCCTGAGGGCAAGAACTTTCTCCAGAATGTGAAGGTCAACCTGACAGTCCTGAACTCTCTTAGCCCGAAACTGAGTTCCCAAAGGCCCTCAGACTACCTCAACAGATCTACCTCACCCTGGACTCTCCAGTACGTAAGGACTCCAGGCAAAAATATGTGTTTTTCCACCTTTTGATTCATCACACACACCCTGAGCATGATTTCCTGTTTTCCACCTAACCTACCACTTCACCCTGACCTGTTAGAGTTGTCACTAATGCCAAGCATCAACCAAAATTAATGATAACAGTGATTCTAGCACCTGTGAGAACTAGTCAATTTTTTTGACTTTTTGGAAATCTAGACCCTTACCACAGAGCATTAATGCCTGTGTTTTCTCTATCACTCCAAATCAATAAGCGCAATTCTAGCATTTATAAGCACTCAAGTTGATTGCTGACTTTTTGGAAATCAGGACACTTATCATAGGGCAAAGCTACAACTGAGGAGGCTTGCTGAAAAGAATTTAAAATTAATTAGGTATTTCTGTGCCTGTCCTGAAGAAGGCATGAAAAGTTAAAACTTGAATCCTGGTGGAGGAAGTATTGTGTTTGGTATTTCTTCCCCTTTGGACTTGACATATTTTTGTTGTATGTATTTAGACTCCATAAAGGGGTCAATACAAAAGTTGTTTGATCATTTGAGTTTATATGAACAAGTTTCCAGTGGCAAGGGACCTATTGATTCACCTGTCTATAGGATTTCTTCTTTTCCCCTGCTCCCAATACTAAGGATGGTTCAATCAATAAAAAAGTCTGAATGAACTATTTATTCAGTTTGTATAAGGGGCCTTTTGTCTTTGTTTCCAGCTTTTCACATAACGTTTGGGCTCCATCTCATGCAGTGTTCTCAAATAGAATTCTGACACATTCTCTCTTTCAAAGACCGGTTTCACCCAAGTTAGGGAAACAGCCACCTTAGTCCTTGATGGTTCAACCCTTTGTCTCTTCCCATAAATCAAATGTGCCCTAAAATGTGTCTTTTAGGTTGTGCCAGTCCTCACGGTGGTCTTTATTTTGTTTATCATTCAAGACATTCTTCTAAAACCCTTCATGAACTTGAAAATCAAAGTTTGTGATACTGGGGATGTAGTTCAGTGACAGAATGGGTGTCTGCCTCGTGGGAGACACTGGGTTTGATCCTTATTGCTGCAAAAGAGGAGGAAAGAGATGAAGAAGGAGAAGGAAGGGATGGGAGGGAGAGAACCCAGACTATCAGACAACCCAAAGTTCTTCAAAACAATGTGTAGCGATTTTGCAGAGCTCCTATTTGTCACGCTATGCTTGTCCTCCCTTCTCCTGATCCTGCTTTTCCTTCCACTTAACCAGAATTCACTTTCCTTCTGTCTCCCCTGCAGCCGCAACGAGGACCCTAACAGATATCCTTCTGTGATCTGGGAGGCACAGTGCCGCCACCAGCGCTGTGTTAATGCTCAGGGGAAGTTGGAGCACCACATGAACTCTGTTCTCCTCCAGCAAGAGATCCTGGTCCTGAGGAGGGAGCCTGAGAACTGCCCCCTCTCCTTCCGAGTGGAGAAGATGCTTGTGGGTGTGGGCTGCACCTGCGTGTCCTCCATCGTCCGCCATGTTGCCTAAGCCCAGACCTGAGACTGACAGCAGTTAGGACAAGCCACAGCCCCTAAAAAACTCCCATGCTTCTCAGAAAACTCATTTGTATTCTTAAAACAGATTGTGCGATTGATACTCATCAATACTGATTTAGTAACACTGATTCAGAGCTGGAGTCAGAATTGTCTACCCTCCTCCCTGAGGATGGGGTTTAAAGGGGCACCAGTTTGCTTCTTGCTTGCTTTAAATTGTGGGCTTTGAATTATTTATGTATCTAATATGTCCTGAGATAACTTTTGGGGGGCATAAGTTATTTTAATGAATTGTCTACCTTTTTACATCTCTCTCTGAAGAAGACAAAATTTAAGGGTCAAAAGTTTTCATATTTAACAGGTGAAACCTATATTTATATGAGTTATTTATGGATCTATTTATTTTTCTTAAGGTTTTAAAGAAAGGATAAAGAGTATGAGTATCAGATCTGCATAGGGAAGTCCTAGACAGGACAAATAGTAATTGAAATTTTGTTTTTACTGTTTGTGTACTGAAGATTCCCTGCTATGAATGGAGTGAAAACTAAACTGAGTTTTGTGTTTATTAGCTTGTTTTCAAATTATTGAATCTTCAAAAGTATTGGATAATTTAACTCCCAAATCTGTTAAAACCTTGTAGCAATATCACTGTAAAATTTTTAGAAGAAAGCTTCTTGCCTTATTCTTTCTTATTAAAAGTGTGTGGGTGGGTAGGGGTTGGAGAGTTGGGTCAGTGACTGAAAGAACTTCTGTGCAATCATGAGGACCTTAGTTCAGGTCCCAGAACCCATGTAGCAAACAGGTAATGCCAGCTCCATGGAGGATTGAAACAGGAGAATCGGCTGGCCTTACTTCCTCCAACATAACTGAGAAAACATAAGTCCCAGGTTTAGGGAGGGACTCTGCCCTGAAAGAATAAGACAGAGTGATATGGGGGATATCTGTTGTCCTCTTCTGGCTTCTCCTGCATTCATGTACAGACACATGTGTGCACACAAACGCACATACGTGCATGCATGCACGCACACACCATGCTCACAAATATAAAAAATAAATCTTTCCTCCCAAGAGTATAATCAGCCCTCATGTGTATAGGCTCCCCCACATTCTTGAATTTAATCAGTTGAGTATCAAGAATGTAGCTAGGATGTGCAAGACAGATTTCCTGGATAAATGTAGCTGCTACCCATTATCAAAGAGACCTCACTTTACAGCAAATGAGACTGGAGGAAGAGATCAGCAGATTACAGGAAGCCCAGCCCCAATGAACACATCTGCAGCACAGCTCCTGCATCTTTGGTTCAGGGAATATAGTGGAAGAGGGGTGGAAAGACTGTCAGAGCCCAGTATTGGGAAAGACGACTGGAATTGAGGGTACTTGTCGGGAGGGGGGCAATGTGAAAACCTAGTGCAGTGGAAACTCCTTGGAATCCTCAAGGGTGACCCTAGTGAAGACTCCTAGTAATGGGGGAAGTGAAGCCTGAACTGGCCATCTTCTGTAACCAGGCAAGGCTCCCAGCAGTGGGACTGGGATACCAACCCAGCCACAAAACCTTAGATGTCTGTCCTGCCTCCAAGATGTGCTGGGGTAATGGTGGCTCAGAACCTGTAGGCGTGGCCCAGCAATGACTGGTGCAATTGGAGGTCCGTGCCACAAGAGGGAGCCCACGCCTGACACTGCCTGGAGGGCCAGGAAACAGCCCAGAGATCCAGTATAGAAGCAAACATGACTGGGGGGGGGAAACAATTTCAATGCTATTTTTGCTGTATTCATAGATTGGGGCCTGCCCAATTGTTATCCAGCAACTGATGGGAGCAGATGCAGAGACCCACAACCAAACACTAGGTGGAGTCAAGGGAACCCCACAGAGTAGGGAAAGAGGGATTGCAGGAGCCAGAGTAGTCGAGGACACCAGGAGAACACAGCCCACAGAATCAACAAAGCAGGGCTCATTGTGACTCATAGAAACTGAAGCAACAATCACGGACCCTGTGTGGGTCTGAGCTAGGTCCTCTGCATGTGTTATGGTTGTGTAGCTGGGTGCTCTTGCGGGATTCCGAACTGAAACCCCTTTTCTCCTACTGGGCTGCCTCATCCAGCGTTGGTTTGAAGGGCTGTACCTAGCCTTACTGTTACGCCATTTTCGGCTGCTATCCCTGCGAAGCCTGCTTTTTTATTTTTTATTTATTTGAAGGTCTATGGAGAAAGAGTGGGACTGGGAAGAGTGGAGGGAAGGAAAACAGCAGTTGGGACGTGTACTACCTGGTTGCATGTGTTAACACAAGCTAGAGTCAGCAGAGAGGAAGGAGCCTTAGTGGAGGAAACGTCTCCATGAGATCCAGCTGTAAGATGTTTTCTCAATTAGTGATCAATGGGGGGGGCAGTCTATTGAGGGTGGATGGCCTGGGTTCTATAAGAAAGCAAGCTGAGCAAGCCAGGGGAAGAAAGTCAATAAGCAGCTCCCCTTCATGCTCTCTGCATCAGCTCCTGCCTCCAGGTTCCAGCCCTGCTTGACTTCCTGTTCTAACTTCCTCCAATGACAGACTACGATCTGGAAGTATAAGCCAAACGAACCCTTTCCTCCCCCAACTTGTTATTTTGGTCATGGTGTTTTGTTACAACAATAGAAACCCTAACTAAAATAGGGTATAATGTATAATAGAGGAATTTTTAAAAAATTAAGAGCTAGAATATCAGAAAGTCTGCTGCAAAACAATATCTCCTATAAATGGCTGCATAAACAAGACCAGAGCAATGCAATATCAATGAATATGCTAACATGGAAGAGAGAAAATCTCATGGAGTCCCAGCCTTAGGCAACGAACTATAGGCAACTAGTGACTTCTGGGAAAAGGAGAATCAGCCTCTCCTAGAGAGGAGCCCTCATTGGTTGTCTAATGCAGAGTGGTCAGCGCCTGAAACTACATCCGCACCAACAACAAAACTGGACTCAGCAGGTTGTATCTATATATTCGTGCATGCACATACATGGATATGCATATATATGCATGTAGCAATAATAAAACAAAGGAGACTATCAACTCAAGAGTGGGATATGTGGAAGAAGTTCAATGGAGGGTAGTTGGGAGGGTCTTGAATGTGAAAAGGAGGAGGCCCAACCTTTCAAAGGCTTCCCCACCTGAAATCCACCACAAGAGGGACCAGGTTTCCAGCAATGGATGTTTGGAGACCTATTAGTCACTTTTCTTGACACTGATAAAATAGCTGACAGGAACACTTAAGAAGGAAAACACTTGCTTTGCTTTGGTTTACAGGTTCAGATTTGGCCCAGGGCTATGAGGGAGCCATATGGAACTCATGGCCACAGGACGATGAGGCTGGCTCCTCACACTTCCACAGACCAGGGATCAGGGAACTTGGGCTGAAGTAGGACTTAGTATAAACCCAAAGCCTGTATCCCAGAGACCCACCAACTCCAGTCAGTCTCTATCTCCTAAGGGCTCCACAATCTCCTCCAAACAATGCTATAAGCTAAGGACCAAGTTCTCAAATGATTGAGCCTATGGAGGACATTCCACAGACAAACTGTAAAAGAGACAAACCACATTCAGGACTACACAGAGAAACCCTGTCTCAAATATACAAAAAAGAAAATGCCCTCACAAACATGCCTAAGGCCAATCTGATGGAGGCAATTCCTCAGTTAAGAGTTCTTGCAAGTGTGTCTTCCTTCTGTTATCTCCCTCTCATCCTGCCTATCCTACCATTTCTCTGGATGGTCTCAATGCATCTGCCAATGCTACCTACACACAAAGCCAAAGATAACAAAGTACTCAAGTTGACTGGTTTATTTCATGCGACTTTCTGCCTAGTTATTCTAAGTGTAATGAGGTCCCTATGGGACCACTATGCTGTTTTCACTGCTGAGTTCACTGCCTATGCTTCAGGACCCCTCTGCCTGAATGCCCTTAACCACTCTCCCTGCTGTTCCTATCATAACACCCCCCTCCCCACAACTACCTTGTCCCTGTGTTGTAATGAAGGCATTCGGTGGCAAAACAGAGTGAGAACAGAAGAGACTAAGGTCCCAGTCCCTCAGGGACATGCCCAAAAGTCTTACTTCCTTCTGCCAGATCTCATCTCCTAAAGGCTCCATCATCTCCCAATGTCATTAAAGGCTTCAAACCAAACCCCCAACATGTGGGCACTCAAGGTACCCTTGCCTAAACAATAGTGCGCCTGGTTTTGTTCCTTCTTCCTTACACACTTAAAGCTGTGCTCTTTGCGTGCTGCAACAAAACTCTCCCCTCCACAGTCATGAGGACCTCATAGTCTCAGCATCCAGGTTTCACGTCTGTTGCTACCTTGGGCAAGATGCTGCGAGGAGACAGAGAGTGATTAGAACATGTGTGGTCCCAGGCAACAAAGACGGCTTCCTGATGCCCCTATCTCGGAGTCTCCATGGTGGAGAAAGCTCTGATGCGAGGCATTGAAGAGTTGCCTTCACCAGCTTTGTAGCTTGGCTGTTCTCCATTGAAGCAAACCAAAACGACCAAATTCAGTTCACATCCTTCCTCAGCTATGAGAGCATTTATCCAGAGAATATGGGTCCAATGGGACAGGAACGGTCACTGCATTTTTTAAGTAACATTAGCATGTATTTGGAAAGAAAAAAAACATAGGTGAATTCAAAGCTTAGTAACGATGTGCCTATCTTCAGAGAAACTGCATTCTATGGGCATAAGGGGCAGTAGAAGAGGAAATAGCTATGAAGGAATGGGGGTATTCTGAAGAGATGGCTCAGAGAACCAGAATTATGTTCCCAGCACCCATGTCCAGCAGCTCACCACCACCTGTAACTTCTCTTGGGGATCCAACACCCTCTTCTAGCCTCTAAGAGAGCACAAACCCACACACAAATGCATACATATACTTAAAAAGCAAATAGCCATTTAAAGAAAGAAATAATTGAAGTCCTACAGAAGCTCACAAGCTAAATGCCTGAGGTAGCTTTGTCCTTGAAAATTATAGGTATCAAAGACTTTTAGAACATATTTTTACACATGAAATGGGAAGAGAAAGGAAAAAGAGGGAAGGAAAGAGACAGATAGAATAGACATGTGTTTTCCTGTTTAATTGCAAACCCACTTTTTATTAAAATTATTTAACTTTATGTTATGTGCATTGGTGGGAAGGTGTCAGATCCCCTGGACCTAGAGTTACAGACAGCTGTGAGCTGCCATGTGGGTGCTGGGAATTGAGCAAAAGATCTCTGGAAGAACAGCCAGGTCTCTCAACCACTGAGTCATCTCTCCAGCCACCCCACCCCGACAAATCCATCCTTCTAAAAGAGATTCAAATCCACAGAGCCTGTCACAAGAAGAGCAACTAGGAAGAATAGTGCTCAGGCTGACAGGGGAGACCTAGAGACTTCAAGGGTGGATGTTTAATCCCACGCTACCTCATACGCTCGGCATCATTTCTTATCAGATGTCTAATTTAGGCACAGGTGACATAACTGGTTCTCAAGCAAAAAAATGTCATTCTTGGTGATGTTGGGGAAGTGGACATGTTTGTGGTTAAATGCAAAGAGGCTTCAAACAGCTCAGATCAAAGGTGGCTCATCCCTCACATACCTCTTCCTCAATTACCACAGGTTACGCTCATAAATTCCTGGAAAGAGGATTATGCACTGTGGTTTGCTTATGCCCATATGTCTGCCGGACAGGAATGGCGATGATGATGATGATGATGGTGATGATGATGATGATGGCCAAAAAATACACTCATAAACTCACACATATTAAAGACAAATGTGTCATTGGTCCAATGTTTATTACTGGCAAGGCAAAGTTGGGAAAGCTGGTGCATTCATTCTTCTTAGTCCAGTGCTTTTCTGGAGAAGTAAGCCCTTAACTAAATCTTACTGGATGACCATCAGGAAGGTTATGACAACACTGTGCTGGGTCGGTGTGAATGGTCTTCTGCTCCACTTCTCTGCCAAAAGAGAAAATAACCTGATATTGGTGCCAACAATATGTCTCACTGAGTAAAACTACTTGCTGCACAAGTTTGGCAACCCTGACCTGCATTCCTCAAACCAAGTGAAAGAAAGGAGAGAACCAATTCCACAAAGTTGTCCTCTAAACTCCACCTGTCGATCACAGTATGTATACACACACAGCAAATTTTAAGATAACATGATACCATTCACAAGCCAAACAAAAATATAAAGTCTATTTCTAAAGAACTTCAAACATGAAAATCTCACAATCATTGTCCCCCCCAGCAAGAAATCCTTCTTTGTGTGTGTGACTTACTTTTTATTTTAAATTTATTTCTTTATTAAAAAAAACAGAAAACTACTTTTTCTCGTTTTACATATCAATCCCAGTTCCCATAACCTCCCCTCTTCCCGCTCCCTCCACCTTCCTCCCCATCCCATCCCCCTCCACTCCTCAGAGAGTAAGGCTTCCCATGGGGAGTCAACAAAGTCAAGCACAATGCTTTGAGGCAGTACCAAGGCCCTCCCCACTATATCTAGGCTGAGCAAGGTATTGCTCCATAGGGAATGGGTTTCAAAAAGCCAGTGCAAGCAAGTGTGGGAAGAAGAAATCCTTCTTAATGTCCAATTGAAATCTTGGATTTTGTCCAGTGTATAAAAAATTCAAGTGTTATCTTGAGGGAGATGCAATGAGACATCAAAGAAGTCATATACTTTACATTGTAATTTGGAAAAAAATACATAGCAGCGTTGGCCATATAGCACCATGATAAGGTATGTTATTTTGCTAAATTGTACACTGTAAGGGGGCACAATTATAGGAAAATCTATGGCGATGTGAATTAAGCAAGAACACAACACTTTTGTAAGGAAGAATTCCGGAGCTACTAACTTAGGAAAGGGAGGGAGGCCAGTGGAGGTGGGATGGGAGAGCTGGCTTTATCTAAGGGTGTAATTAGATCATCACAGGAAAGTATTCTGATGCAGGAATATGGGTAGGGGACAGAGCTTCCAAGAGTTCTGGTTGCTTTTCTGCATAAGAAGTGAAGACCCTACATAACCACAAATCCAGCCTTACAGAAAGTACTAGCAGGAAACTCCAATCCAAGGAAGTTAACTACACCTACAAAAACACAGGCAATAGATAGTCCCAGACCAATAAAAACCAAAGAAGTGAAACACATATATAATATCAACAACAACAAAATCAAAAATAACAGAAGCTAACAATCACTGGTAATTAGTATCTCTTCATATCAGTGGCCTCAATTCACCTATAAAAATACACAGGCTAACAGACTGGATACAAGAAACACACCTCAATTTCAAAGACGGACATTACCTCAGAGTAAAGGATTGAGAAAAGATTTCCCAACCAAATGGACATAAGAAACAAGCTGGTGTAGATGTCCTAATATCTAACAAAATAGACTTCAAATTAAAATTAATCAAGAGATGTAGAAGGCCATTTTATATTCGTCACAGAAAAAAAATCCATCAAGATGAAGTCTCAATCATTAACATCTATGCCCCAAATACAAGGGCACCCACATTTGTAAAATATTACTAAAGCTTAAATCACACATCAAACCCCACACACTAATAGTGGGAGGCTTCAATACCCCACTCTCACCACTGGACAGGGCTGCCAGACAGAAAATTAACAGAGATATAAGGGAACTAACAGATGTAATGACTCAAAAGGGTTTAACAGACATCTATAAAACATTCCACCCAAACACAAAAGAATATACCTTCTCAGCATTTCATAGAACCTTCTCTAAAGTTGACCACATACTTGGTAACAAAGCAAACCTCAATAGATGCAAAAAATTGGAATAACTCCCTATATCTTATCAGATCTCCATGTCTTAAAGTTAGAATACAATGACAACATTAATTGGGGAAAGCCCACAAACTCATGGAAATTGAACAATCTCAACTGAATCCGCCTGGGTCAAGGAAGAAGTGAAAAAAGAAAGACTTCCTAGAATTCAATAAACATGAATGCCCAACATACCCAAACTTATGGGACACTTTGAAAGCAGTGTTAGGAAGAACGTTCATAGCACTAAGTGCCTACATAAAAAACCTGGAGAAATCTCACACTAGCAACTTAACAACACACCTGAAAGCACCAGAACAAAAAGAAGCAAACTCATGCAGGGGGAGTAGGTGCCAGGAAATAACCAAATTGAGGGCTAAAATAAAAAAATAGAAACACAGAAAACCATACAAAGAATCAATGAGACAAAGAGTTGGTTCTTTGAGAAAATTAACAAGATAAACAAACCTTTATCCAAACTAACCAAAGGCTGTAGTGAAAGGGGAGCACTGGCCTGCTTTTCATCCCACCCAGCTCCCG
>LOJH01033753.1:0-12342 GCA_001685095.1 Ellobius talpinus | reverse complement strand
TTCTTCTTCTTCTTCTTCTTCTTCTTCTTCTTCTTCTTCTCTTCCTTCTTCTTTTTCTCCTCCTCCTCTTCCTCTTTCTCCTCCTCCTCTTCCTCTTCCTCCTTCTTTTTCTTCTCCTCATTCTCCTTTTTCTTGTCCCTGTCCTTCTTTCCTCTCCTCCTCCTTTTAAGGGCAAGATTTGTCATTTTATTTAAAGAACAGTAAATTAAATGAATGCAAGTTCTTAAAAAGACATACTAGTATGATATTTTTGCTAAACACAACAAAAATATCAATTGTAAGACATCATAGATTGAGAAATTGGAGGAATTACTGTGCCATTTCAGGTAGCAATCTATAATAACTATTTTTGTTATTATTTCACTAATTCATGATTGGAAATTAATGAGGTAAACCAAAGTTCATTTTCTGAAGATTCAACATGTAAACATATGTGATATTTAACACAGTATACAATCAGAAATCATCTGGAGAGTGGGTAAAACAGATGCCTTTAAGCAAATGCTTAGCTTGCTGTGCTCACCTCTGCTACTGATTATGGTTTGGCCATAGTTGAGTATTTATTATTTTTTTACGATATGACACTTCCTAAGTCTGTTCTTTGCCTGTGGGACTCTGCCACTGAGGTGAATATATTGTATTCTAATTCTCATCCTGAAGTCTGGAATAGGGTCATTTAGAAAAGATTTTTAAAAATCTAATATAGGTGTTTGCAGATTAACTAATCTAAAATTTAGCACTTATACTTTTCATAGTGAATTTTCATTATAAGGTTTAATTACCTTTAATGCCAAAGGTAGTATTGGTTTGAACAAACACTCACAGTAAGATTGAGATTTTACCTAAGAATTTCTTCAATAAAAATAAACACAATTTTAAATATATTTTTCTTAATTACTTGTATAATATCAATACTCTGTTAATCCTCATAAAGAATGATCCACTAATTCTAGTTATATAGCTACTAATCTCTTTTAAATTAATTATTTTCTGCTAGTTTTAATTAAGAACAGTTATAGATGATGATCTATTTGTACATAGTGTACATAGTATGTGGTATTTGAGGTTACAAAGCTAAATAAGCCAAAACTAGTACCTGGCAGAAACTTCTAATTAAATAAAATGAATAAATCTCAAGAGCAAATATTTTCTCATTATAAGAAACCATATGAAATGAAAACCATATGATGGAAATTATAATGCCCAATCAAATTTAAAATATATAAAATAAATATGTTGATAATAACACTTTCCATGACTTCATTCTAATGCAATGTAATATCATTCATGGCAAAGTTTTTATCTCTCTTTTTATAAAATATTAATACTTTAACCTTTCTGAATAATTTAATGTCAGGGTTTTGATATAAATTTGTATGCTGAGGTTTTAATCAATACAAAATTGAGTTAATAGAAATAGAAAATAACCAAAATAGGGATATTTCTGATAATACTACATTCAAATATTAGTGTCTGTTTCAGACAGTTTAGGCTTGTTTTCAACAATTGAATCATGTTTTTTTTTCCCATGACACAATTTTGAAAGAGTATTCTCCCACCCTTAGTGCTCCTTGGTAGCCTGAGTTTCTCAGAGCTGATGGCTGTGGCCCCTTCTCTACCAATTTCAGAATGTTTGTTGGCATTTTTGTTCAGTTTATATTTAGTCAGTTGAGTTGGTGAGACCTTATGGATATAGCTTCTGATGTTGATAGGACTAAGAACTTTTTCCATTGACTTGTATACCTACTGAGAAATGATGATTATATTTTACTTTATCCTTAACATGAAAAATAATTGTAAATCTCAGATAAATTATTTATTCAGTAGGACACAGGTATAAGCCTCACAGTGAGTTCTGATCTTTCTCTATTTTTTATTTATAATTTTTATCTAAAGGTTTATATACAAATATTCTGATCATGTTTTCCCTTCCTCTAAATCCTGCCAGATCCTGCCACCTCCCCACCCACCAATATCCACACCCTTTCCTTCTCTCTTCTTGAATTAGCAGTAACAGTCTTCCATGACATCCATGTTACTATAATTTAGATTTACTTTTTAATAAATAGATCACTCTATGACTTTTCTTTCTACAAACACACACATACACACACACTCAGAGACAAAGACTCATATACAAAAGAAACAGAAAGAAACAAATTAATTGGAGGAAGAAGTGCTATGAATAAGAACCAGTAGAACAGAGTAATAAAATCTGTAATTTTAATATACAACAACTCCAACCTTATTAGCATTTCAGAATATTACTCTTAGAAGTATTTAGCAATGTTTTAACATGATAAAAAATAAATATGTGAAGGGTTGCGGAAGTAGGGTTCCGGTAGTTTGTTCCCCCATTTCAACAAACTACAAAGATTTTCATGGTTGGTAGAAGAGGGCATAGAGGAAGCCAGACATACAATGTGGGAAAGGCTGACCTTGTAAATTGAAGCTCCTTAGAAATTCAGCCCTATAAACCTCTTGATTTCAGTCCAGTTAGAACTCACTTGAACTTCTTATCTTGTTGAATGTAATATGGTGAAATTGTATTGGTCTAAGATACTGTTTACAGCTCTTTTCTGCAAAAATATTTTAGTGCGAAAGAAATATAATCAAATTCAAAATTTTATTATTGTTGGATTTTTCTCTTTTGTGCAGGCAAGAAATTTGTCTATTAATGTTTTGTTATTTTTTTACTTACAAGTTCATATCTCAGGTTTATTCTAATTAGCAGTTTATGCTTCTATATGTTATTACATGTAAACTGTCTCTCACATAGAATTTATGTGCATAGATAAATAATAATTATGATAAATCCATGGTTCTTTGAACTATACATTACCATTATACAAAAACACTTCTGGTAACTACTTGATTTTGACCCTGACACTGTGTTCTGACATAGACTCCACGAGTTTTTTGTTAAATCAACTTTATGGTCAGAATGTTTTGTGTAATAATATTATGAGAAATATGGATATTAATTTTACATAATTTAGTAAGAAATATAAGATTACTCTATAATGAGTATTTCTCAAGACATAAGAAATAACAATTAAAAGAACTTCAGCATTTATGCAAATCTAAATATGTGGAAAATGGGAAATATGTTATGGTTAAGCTGTTTGAAGACAGAGGAAAAGATATTGTATATATATATATATAACTTTGAAATTAGAAATCAAATGAATAAAAGTAGTAGTTGAAATTTTGATTTACTCCTGGTTCTCTCAAATATAAAAAGACCAAGCATAGTCTTTATATATAGGTGAGTATTTTTAAGGTTTGTTATAAGTGTGTGTGTGTGTGACACACACATAAACACACCCTCAAAGGGAGAGAGGGGGAGAGAGAGAGAGAGAGAGAGAGAGAGAGAGAGAGAGAGCTCATGTGTGCATGTCATAATGTCATTGTAAGTGCCAAAAACTACAGGAAATGGTGTGTGGTCCTTTTGAACTAGACTTAGGGGCTGTTGTGAGCTGTTTTATATCTGTACTGGGAACTGAACTTTGCTCTTCTGCAAGAGTAGTGACTTCTCTTGACTGAGGAGCCAGCTCTCCAGACACAAATTTTAAAAATCAAATGTTGTATTATAAGGTTTGAATATTTTGGGCACATTTTTGCAAAGAGGGGGTAAAAGTACTTCATGTGGTCTTGTTAGTTAGGTTTTTTTTAAGATGACTGTTACGTGTTGCAGCAAAATACATTTGTAGAAGGCTTGATCTCAGGTATGACAGTATTGAAGACATCACTTATAGTCTGATATTAAATATAAATAAAGCCATGGGATAAGGAGCCAATCTACTAAAAATACCACAAGAGCTCAAATGAGAAAGAACTTGTTTTCAAGAAAGAAGAATATGCAGATTGTGACCACCATTGAATTGATATTTGAAGACACTTTTTCAGTATTTTGAAAAATAATATTTATGTTTTTGAGATGCACAGCTTAGGATATTTGATGAATAAATCATGAAGCTCCCAACAAATGAAGACTCACTCAGTAGACATGTATAAGCACACTAAAAATGCCAACTGTAATAGAAGCAGCTTCTTTAATATATGTTAATGGATTATGCCAACTATTTCTGAGTATTATACATTAATATTTTGTATTCTTATCTATCACATTTTCATGAGAAGCATCTACCTTAATATTATAGAAAAATTTTACTCCATGTTCCACTGTTGAGAATCATTTTGTGATAGTTCTGTACCACTAAAGAATGCATATCCTAAATTCAGAGTAATATATTAGGAAAATGGATAATGTGCTCTTAAAATAGCAGCTTTATGTTTTGGGTCAAGATTCATCATTATAAAATTAGTGAGCTTCAAGAAACTTTGAAACTTTCTACTTATAAGGATATGTGCTTTGCTTAATACCAATTGGTTGGCTTTGGTATATCAGATGATATCCAAATCTAAAATTAAATAATGGAACATATATCCTTGAACATTTCTATTTAGGAATCCTTAACATTTCTGCCAATATTACAGTCTGTTCTGTTTTTCTATTCAGCTCCCATAGTTAAGTTTTAGTTAAGTATAGATAGACATTTCAGAGCATATGGCATTTCAACAAGCTGAATGTCACAATTAACTAATCTTTAAAACAGGAAATTTATTTGATATGAGTTCATTAAATAGTGTAAAAGTTAATGTGTTCCAGATTTCGATACAAAACCGAAATCTTACTGAATAAATTTCATGTTAGTATTCTGAGTCCTAGGTAGAATCCCTTTTGTAGTTTATGTCGAGCAGCGGAAGTTAGGAAGTTTTTCCCAGCAGGATCAGTGGGAAGCAGCCCTCCCCATGTCAGGTTCTGTGTGGGTACAGTACAGGATTTAGAACAGTTCTTTCCATATGTTCAGCATTCAGGCACTTATACTCCTTGCTTATAGTTTTCATTCCTCTTAATGTCAAACCTCGGGTTGAGGTCTTCAGATTTCTATACAGAGGACTCCCTCTGAAGTAGAATGTAGGAAGCAAAACTTTGAAGACACATTGAACTTCTATAATTAGGACCCTACATCTACTACCCTTTTCATTCCTCCTTTGCTGAGGTCATTGCTCTTCCGAATCAATAACAAGCCTACTATGTCTGTCAATCCACCACAATGGCCAGTGATGTGCTTTTCCAGGAGAAAAAGTCAAAATCACTGTCTTCCCCAGCTTTAAAAATTGCTACTCTATCTCCATCACTCACTTTTTGGTTAATTCTTCTCTTTGGGTATTTTATCTGACTGCTCTGACACGTGATCACTAATTTTCTACTCCTCTCACCTCCTCCTTTTCCCTCAGTCTGGCTCAGATTAGATCTTTAAAGCCCGATGTGATGGAATGAGTTTATGAAATGTAGAACAACATTGTCTTATTTAAGCAAGGATGTGTGTGTATGTATGTATGTATGATTGTATACGAGTATATATACACATATATATGTATGCATATATGTTTAAGTTATGGAGCCACTCAAATGATATTATGTCTTCTATGGTAAGAATTTATACATCTAAAATAATAGAAGAATACGTGGTAAATTTATTCTGAATCCAAGAAAATAATACCTTTTTAAACATCACAGAAAAGAAAGGATCAAAATTTGAAATTATCTAATAAATAGTAAACATAGAAACAACATTCCTCTGTAGAAACGTTGAAATTTCCTGCCTGCATCTTATAATTGGAAGGTATATAATGGTGTCCACCATTTGTAAGTGTGGTATAATTTTATAAAATGGAAGGAATAATATAATTCTCTAAACTATTCATGGAATCTTTATTTTGAATGTTTTCTCTGCAAAGTGTTTTGTCTTCCTTCCATAAGTAGAAATTCCCTTTTTGTCTGTGGTATCTTCCCTGGCTACATTGTTCTAGACATTCTTTTTAAAATGCTTTTCCTGTTGAACATTTATTTATTTATTTAGCCAAACTGGAGGCAAGAAGACTAGACTCCATAGCCTTGATACGGTATTAAAATTTGAAACCTAGCCTAATTTTATAGATTGTAGTATGGTGAAAATCTTTCCAAGGGATCAGGACTGTGTTCAAGCAGGTTTGATTCTGGCTATGTTTTCTATTTTTCCTGCACCACTCTTTGGGATGTGTTCTCCGAATCTCCCTTTAGGATTTTTTGAGAGATCTGGAGGAAAAACCTGACTTTGTGTGGGGAATTCCCAAAATACAACTCCAAAAGGTTTTTCAGTCTCGTGTCTTACTCTGCTTTCAGCATTTGTTAAATATACTGTTTGAAAACTCTTGCCAGCTTATGGCATATGGTGACTTGTGCTCCTCGCAAGCATATCTTAGTCAGGATTGCTTAGGCATGCTCAAATCCCTTGTGTTTGTACTGTTGATTTGCTTTGAATCCTAATTTCACATGAATCTCATTATATATATATATATACATATACATGTATATATACACATATATACATATATATGTGTATATATACACATACATACATACATATATATGTGTGTATATATACACATACATACATACATACATACATATATATATATAATTATATTATATATAATGTTTATAGTTGGTTTTTCAGGTAGCCACTACTAATACCAAGAAAAAAAGAAGGGGGCTAGCCTATTTGTTTTTAAATCAAAATAAAGTAAAAATTGCAAGTGATAGTTTCTACCAAACATAGGATATGTTCCTAAAATCTAACTATGGCTTAATCTATGCAATACAATTATTTTTATATTTGCACTGAAAATATTCTCTTAAATGAAGATAAGGCTCAGTGGTTAAAGTACTTGTGTCTGCATCATGAGGAGCTGAGGCAAGTTGCCTAGAAACTTATAAAGTCAGACGCAGTAATAGAAATCTGTAACCCCAGTACTGGGATCTGGTGACAGCACACTCTCATGAGGTTGCTGGCTAAGTCTGCATAACTCAAGCAGCAAATTTCAGATTAAGAGAAAATCTATCTCAAAAATAAGTAAATTAGTAAAATAAGGTGGAAAGTCATAAAGACAACCACTATTGATGTATGGTATTACATTTCCCCCACTGGTGAGCATAGCTCGCTTGAACTCATGTAATAAGCACACACAAACCCACATACAGAGTTACAAACATGCACACACACACACACACAGATGCATGAACTAGAGCAAGAGAGCCAGAGAGATCTTATTTCCTATTTCTAACCCATAATCTATCATCTATTTGGAATATATTAGTCTATTTATAAATTTTAGACTTGGGTCAGTATAAGTTGAGTTGTAGTACACAATGTGCTCATATCACTTGGTCACCTGCTGCATAGTAAGATTATTTGTATCCACTTCATCTCATCTCATTGCCGGGTAGGATTTGAGGACAAGATTTAATTATTAAACATGCTGAAATAGTGGAAAGCATGTTTACATCTGTGTGTGTGTGTGAGAGAGAGAGAGAGAGAGAGAGAAAGAGAGAGAGCAATACATATATATATAAGTTCATGTGCACCATGTTCAGGTTGGTGCATGGGGATGTCAAAATAAAGTAATTTTATATTAAATTAAGATAGAAACCAAGATATAAATTGTTAAGCTATTGTGAAATCCTGAGGCATTTCCTCTTAAGTGTTTTGGCATATGTTTAAATAAATATAAATATGAATGTCTAAAGAAAAATCCAAATGAGATATATTTCTAAAGGATACTTTAAGTAATCTTTGAGGTCAAATACAATAGCATCATGAATAATTACCTGTCAAAATAATATAATTCAATGTATCAACATTATCCAAACTCAAAATTTGCTTGTTAAAAAGTAGCCACTATAAAAGTAAATTTATTTTCAAATATTTGTCAGGAATAGTTGGATTATTTAATCCCAACCATTTTTAGATATTCTCTGCTAATTTGTAAGATAATATAATCTTTAATTTCATGCCCATTTTAATTCATTTCAGGAAGCAAAATCTATAAGGCTGTTATGAGTTTTAAAAAGAAAACCCACTTCACAAAATCCTCCCGGAAAATGAATGTCACATCTTTCACTCTAGTGTTTGATCCATATACAATGCCAAAAGGGAAATGAGGCATCATAGGTAAATAATCCTTTCATTGACTAAAATAGTTCAATGCCACTCCCACTTTTCTAGTCAAGCACAGATACTGTTTTCAAGCTTGGAAGCTCAAGGTAGCCCCTTAAATACATAAATCAAGCACTTTCCTACATAATCTCTTCCTGCCATTTTCACAAGGGCACACTTTTCTCTCTTTCTGTAGCCAAACTAATATCAAGATTATCCAATATCCTTTTTGCCTCTGTGCCTCTGCAGGTATCCACCAACTAATAAAAGCTTTATGTTGGATTTGCTGAACTTTCAATGATTCTGATGATCTTTCCTGTCAAAAAAGGAAGCCAATAAAAGTCAAACATTTCTGTAAACGTATGGCAACACATAAACCTTTTCTTTTCACAAATCAGTTGTCAAACAGTCTTTTTCAATATGTTCTTGAACCAACATTTTTTCCCTCTGATCAAAGATAGCCCAAGAAAGCATCACTATTATTTGATTAATATTATCCTGTTATTTCTGTTAAATGCTAAATTCTAGATTTATAATCTTAATTTTAAGGATATCATGATTGTTCAGAATAATACAGCCTATCAAACAGCTTTTACTTTAAAAATGAAGTTCACATAACTGGATGAAAAATAATTTTAAGTGTTTACTGTCATTAGAACACATAGTGACTACCTCACAGATATTGAGAAAATATATTTGCAACATTTCCCATGTTATGGGTTATGCAACATTAATTTTTCAAAAATTTAATAGATTTATAAAAATTTAATCTCCAAATCTTATAAAACTGGATATACTTATAAAACAGATTTTTGAAAGTAATAATTTGGTAGAGACCTTTCTCAACCCATAACATGGTTCTAAACATCATGAATACAACAGATGAGTGCTTCCTCTGTGGAATACCAGATCTAGACTTACCACTAATTAGGAAAATTTCCTCAACTCTTATTTCTATAGAAAAACAATATTACCCTTGAGTTTTACATGAAATAGGATTTGGAACTCTGTGGTAGGATACAAAGGTTCTTTTTCACAATTTGCATCTGTTTTCTGATCTTCAGAATGTTTTAATATGTAACAGAAGATGAGAACCTTTGGATTCATTCCAGGCTAACATGTTTTGATAGACCAAGAGTCCCGGAAAAGTTGCTGTGAACACACTCAAAAAATTACTTCGCCCAACAAAAAGCAGAAAGAAGTTTGGAGAGAACTATGCCCAAATTCCCAAATATTGTTTATAAATGTTTGTTTACATTTAAAGGGGGATATGTTACAGAGATTAGCATTAGTATGGATCTTGCTCTATTGATACAAATTTTAGGTCAATCTTATTATATGTATATTTTTGCTCTTGATTAAGGTAATGCATTTGTGTAGCTAATTTTAAAAAGTAATGTATAATAAGAAATATAGGTTTATATGTAATCATCCATAATAATCAAACTTGTAGTAATGTTAGTTAGGTTTCCTAAATGTGCAGAGAAGTATTTTAGCTGGATAGGCATTCTTCAAACCTTTCAAAAACTACAAAATAAGACATTTAAAATGTTTAAGAACTTAGAAATTTTTATGACATGAGTCATATCTGCTCCTGATAGCACCAATCTACTTCAAGAGGAGGATAAGCATCATAGAGGCTACTTATGGAGTTTGATAACCATTTGGGCTGCTTGATGATATGATGTATGAACTGGACTTGAGGGACCCACAGAGAAATGACTGCTGAACGTGCCTAAAGGTCAGACTGTCCTTCAGGATTCCTGCTTCATAAAAGAATCTGCCAGACATTCTGCAGGACACAGAAAAAAATGTAACTTATAAACTGCCAGCATTGGTGTAACTGTCTTTGAAGTTTCCTGCTTTATGGAAAAGTCTGTGGGCCTGTAGACTAAAGATAGATGTCCCACAGATACAGAAGAACTTTGGGTGACTGTCCAGGCATTGATATACCTCTGTCAATTCTAAAGTTTTGGAAGTTGCTTATTATTTACTCCCTGTTTACTTAGGTAATATTATATCCTTCTGGAATCTTTGATGGAGTTGAATAATAGTTATAATTATAGTTTTCATTAGTTATGATAAAGGATGGAGTAAAAATAAATGTTGTAACTTTAATTCTTGCTTGATACCTGTCTTGTTATATGTAATTTTACTATGTTAAAGTTANGTTTACTTAGGTAATATTATATCCTTCTGGAATCTTTGATGGAGTTGAATAATAGTTATAATTATAGTTTTCATTAGTTATGATAAAGGATGGAGTAAAAATAAATGTTGTAACTTTAATTCTTGCTTGATACCTGTCTTGTTATATGTAATTTTACTATGTTAAAGTTAAAATGTTCCTTTTTATTTAAACAGAAAAGGGGAAATGGTGTGGAAAGTCCTTCTGTATATGTGTTGCTTTTATTGGTTAATGAATAAAGAAGCTTCTTTCAGACAATGGCTTAAGAGAGTGTAGCCAGGCCTGAAAAATATAGAGAGAGTTGGAGGACTCAAAGAGATGCTATGGAGCCACCAGAGGGAAAATACATACGCTGCCAGCTGGAAGTTTGCTGTTAAGCCACAGCCATGTTGTGATACATTTATAGAAATGGGTTAAAAAAGATTTAAGAGTTAGCTAGCAATACACTTAAGTGACTGGACAAGCAGTGATTTAATTAACACAGTTTCTGTGTGGTTATTTTGGAAGGCTGGGGAGCTAGGAACAAATATGTGGCCTCCAACAACAGACATGGCAGACTCTTTCATGGAGCAGGAACCCTGAAGGACTATTTCAGCAAGTTCAGCAGTCTTTTTTATGTGAGTCCTGCATATCCAGTTTGTACAACATATAATTAAGCAATCTAGGCAAAAGGAGTTTCTTGCCCTAATGGCAAACCTTTTCACATTGAAGGCAAAATTCATAACAGGTTTCTTCAATGCCCATCAACCTCTCTGAAGTAATTGGTACTGCCAGAAGCAGAGATGTCTCATTGTTGAGAAAAGTCTATGTTCTTAAAACCTTTTAAATGTCATAGTCTATAGTTCTTTGAAGTGTTGAAGACTAACTGAAATATATCTCTGTATATCTAGAACACCTAACATTTAAAGTTTTATTAATATAAATGACTCATTATTAACTTGTATTTCTTAATCATACATTACATTTTTAAATGAGCTACACAAACATAATACCTTAAATAATGGCAAAAATATATGCAGAGTAGCTAATAAACTTTAAATTTGTATTAATATACCAAGATCCCTACTAATGCAAAGTTTTCATATCTGTTTCATATCCCCATTATTGTTTTTTTTAGAAAAATAAATGACTATTAATTACTTATAATCAACCCCCTTTAAATTAACATAAATATTTATAAACAATCATTTTGGGAATTTGGTCATGGTTTTCTTCAAACTGCTTCGTTCAATTTGTTTGAAGTATTCTTACAGTTTAAAGAGACCTTTTGTTGGGGGTCTTATTTCATTAAGCCACACTAGCATGGAAGGAATCCACAGATTCTCATCTTTTGTAGAAACATAATATGAGCCTCTTTTCCAAAGTAACACACCCTTAGACTCAAATTTTGAAGTCAAAATACCTTTAAAATATATATGTTGGTTTAGCTTACCAGTCCTTACAATCAAATGTCTCTCTGCAATCAAAAAATTCATAGAAAACATAATAATACAGATAATCCAGACTCTCTGTGTATTCCATCTTTCCATCACTTATTTTCCTTTACTCCTTTAATCTACTACTCTTATTACTCTTTTATATTAATTTTACTGTCTTTAAAATCTGTTTTATTTACCATTTGTTTCTTTTTAAAGCTGCCTATGCTCTTTTTCCACTCTCTCCCAAGCCTACATATATTTTTTAAACACATTGTATCTCCTTTAGAGGTCTTTTATGTCTGAATCTATCCTACTGTGTATCTGAAATCCTTTTCTGATGAGGAGCAATTTTTAATGCTAAGCATATGTGGCTGATTAATGCTGTGGCTTTGCTTGTCGGCTCTGCCCAGTCCAACATGGCGGATGTATGTTCACCAACTCTATGAGCCATATTCACCACCTCAGCTCCAAGGATGTAGAGGGTGTAAGTCCCCATTAAACAACTAATAGAATGCTGATAACAAACCCCATTTAAGTGCAAGAACTCCCCAAAAGAGTGAGAGCTATCCTTGATACCAGCATGATCCAGGAAGCTCATTCTTTTTTTCTGCAGTAGACAATTTTAATAATGAATTTGTTTTTAAATTGATTTTTATTGAGCTCTATATTTTTCTCTGCTCCCCTCCCTGCC
>LOJH01033748.1:0-11640 GCA_001685095.1 Ellobius talpinus | reverse complement strand
GGGGTCTGGTGCCCTCTTCTGGCCTGCAGGCATACACACAGACAGAATATTTTAAATACTGTATACATAATAAATAAATAAATATAAAAAAACAAAGAACAAAGTGATCATTGAAGATATGGTAAGTCAGGTATGCTAGGAACACACTTGCAACCCTATGGGAGGTAAGGCATGAAGATTGCTGCAAGATTAAAGCTAGTATGAGATATGATGAGAGACACTGTCTCAAAAAACCCACAACTAGACAAAACAGGAATTTCTGGCTAGGATGGTGGTCTAGAAGTTGAATTTGTGTGAGCTAGTAAAGGAGACCAGTCAGAATAAGAGAAGACGATGCACTGAAAAGTGCTCAGAAAACCACAGTGATTCGCTGAGAAGTAATCAGCTATGCTGGAGAGAGTCCCAGCCTGGTTCCCTGGCATGAGGAAGACTAGCATGGTGGCCCTGATGCAAAGGGACTGGCAGTGCTACCAACCAGATGATCCCAATGTCCTCAGAAGCCTCAAGTCCAGTTTTGAGTTTCAGTGGACAGATCAGCAGTGGATCTGTCCCTCTGTGTAACTCCAGGGCAGAAGTGATAACCATGTGGTGAGGTCATCTAGGCTATAAGAACTGATTATTTTCTCTACTCTTTTAAAGGGAAAAAAAACAAGAAAGTGTCTCATTGCTTTGGCCATACTTTATCAAAATAAGAAACAAAATGAGAGGAGAGTGAGGGGGTTCTAGCAGACCTGACCATGGCAAACATGGCACCAACAGGTTTTTCTTTTTACCCTTCTCTCCCTTGCAAAACTGTGAGATCATAGCCGCCAAGGTCTACTGCCTTATTTGGTCACTGACTCATTCCTAAGACTGATCACCAATGTCCACTATTAAAACAATAAGGTTCAGCAATCAAAAGTCATTATTTTCACTAACCTGTTGGCAGATGCTGCTCATTCATTCCCAGTTGCCCAGACCCAAAATAATCACTCAGAAACTATATTATTTGCAATAATGTTTGGCCAATAGCATAAGCACATTTTTTTTCTTTTTTTAAATTGATTTTTATTGAGCTCTACATTTTTCTCTGCTCCTCTCCCTGTCTCTCCCCTCACCTTCAACCCTCTCCCAAGGTCCCCATGCTCCCAGTTTACTCAGAAGATCTTGTCCTTTTCTACTTCCCGTGTAGATTAGATCTATGCATGTCTCTCTTAGGGTCCTCATTGTTGTCTAGGTTCTCTGACTAGTTCTTGCAACTTAAATTAACCCATTTCTATTGTTTTATATTTTACTATGAGGCTCATGGCCTACTGTCAAGGTTCCACCTGGCTACTCATGTCTTTCTCCTCAGGCGGCTACCTGGTGTCTCACTGGCTCTGCCTTCTTTCCTCTCTCTACTTGGAATTCCCACCCTGCTCTATTCTGTGAAGTCACTGACGGAAACATCTTTATTCATTAACCAATAAAAGCAACACATATGGAGAAGGACCTCCCACATCACTGACCTAATTAAAATACCCATTCTATGAAGGGACATTAGCTCACTCACTCAAGCACGGGTCTCTGGCAGGCCTTGCCCTTCTCCCCTGTACCATCTGCTAATGTGGGATTCTCCTCTGTAGGCCATGAAGATGTTTTTCTACCGTTGGTTAATAAATAAAAAACAGGAGAGAACAAAACTCTCATAGTAAGGTGGGACTGGAGAACCTATGCTTATTGTGAGTTTCTCTGGCAAAACTGAAAAAAAATGTTTAAGAATGGGTCAAATTCCCTTTCTCCCTCAAATATGGATGATTTGGACAATTCTAGGGGAATGGATAACTCAGACACGGACAGAAACTAATAGGTTCCACAAGAGCGGACCCCCTACTCCTATAAAACCCTGCAGTACCTGTTCCCCCCTCCTCCAGGAGGAAAAAGCCCACCATTTTGTCTTTAGTAAGGAGAGGTTTCAGAAAGTTGGCCATCTTAAATGTTTAAGTGAGAAATGAATAACCTGCCTATACCATTTCCTGACTGCCACCTGGGCCAGGGTTTTGTCTGACTCTCCCACCCTCACTAGTCCAGTGCCATCTTGAAAGTGGAAGACTGGCAGTACAGGGACTCAGGGTCCTAGTGAGAGTGAGAGCGCACTGGGAGGCTGATAAACTGGAATGTTTGAACACCTGCAGGCTAAGCTCAGGTGGGGAAAGTACAACCCTGCCTCATGGAATCAAGAGATCCTCTCATCAACTGAGAATATTGGAGTTTGAAGTTTGATAGCTCTGAGTCTCTGGTCAACAGCTGGATAAACTTCTGGAACTAACTTTTCTTGACCCACTCCTAGAAAGCCCAGATGCTCTGAAGTGCATCTTTTCAATGGGGTTCTTAACACACAGGAGAACTTCCAAGTGCAAAGACCCACCCCTCACCTGCATAAAACCCCATTCTGGGGTTGTTTCCCACATTCCCAATGTAAGCAGAAAGCGCTTTCCAGATAGAACATTAGGCATCTCAGAGGTTACAATCTGTGGAGTCTGAAGTGGATAAGAAAAACCACGTCCTGACTGAAAAGATAAGGGTGACCGGAAGAAACCCCTTGATAGGAACCAGAGAAATTACTAAAGTCAAGACACCTTTTGAACATTAATACAAAACACTTGCCAAGACAGAAGCATCAACAGGTGAGTTTCCTGCTGAAACTATCCCAGCTTCCCTTGCAGCCAGGCAAATCAACTCTTGCAAAGGGGGATTATGGAAGAGAATGCAATATATGTATGGTAGCCATTTGCACCCAATAAAAAGTGCTGCAGGCGCTTTGTTCCTGTATGCATTCACTCACCCATCCACGTGGGTGAGAATGTGCCCCCTGGAAATAATTTGGTCCTGCCTAGTTAAAGTCAGGGGCATCTTTCCTTCCTTCTTTTCTAGATGTCTCATAAATCTAAAACCAGTAAAAACCACAGGAGACACCAGAACCCACAGTTCCTCCAGACTTTCCCACCTCTTGTACGTTGCTAGCGCTCCCCAAATGGTGAGAAACCAGAACGATGCTGCTTCAAAATTTTCTTCCTCCACTTTCTTTTCCCTCCTTTTTCTTCCATCTCCGCTACTTCTTCCTTCCTCCTCTTCCTCCACCTCCTCTTTGTCTTCCTTTCTCCCTTCCCTCCCTCTTCCTATTTTCTCATCTTTCTGACTCATTTAACTTTGTACTTTCACTTATTTATCTTTATTATACTTTAGCAGTTTTATGCTTTTTAAAGACTTTTCTTTTTGAAATAGGAGCTCGTGCAGCCCAGGGTAACCTCAGTTTCTATGAATGCCATGAATAAGGAGCAGAGGATGGCTTTGAGGTCCTCATCCTCTGCCCATGCATCACTGATACTGGGTGTGCACCACTGTGCTGGCTCTTTATCACATTTTTCAAAAAGTATATTTTTATTCTGTCCTTCATTCGTCAAATTTTGTTCAAGAATACTTTTCAATTATTGGGATTATTATTTTATTTCCCTTTTTCTTCTACTTTTTTCCATTTCCCTTTGTGCTTCCCCTTTTATCTTACAGCTACTGTATTTTAGCATTATTTTTCTTTACTGTTTTCTAATGCCATATATTTTTAATTTCAATCATACAATTACCTAATTGTAGGTTTGAAAGTGCTAATTATTGGAAATTTCGCCTTTATTTTTTCTCTTCCATTATATTTTCCTAATATCTTCCATTTTTTCTTTTGCTTCCATAACATTCTTCCTACCCTTGCCTGATTTTCTCCTTTTCCTGACTCTTTTCTTTATCTCATGTATGTACTCCTTTCATATTTACCCTAAGCAACAATATTTGGGGGCAGTTCAAAGCAGAGTGTCACTGGGTAGTCCTGGCTGTCCTGGAACTTGCTTTGTAGACCAGGCTGGACTCAAACTCATTGAGATCCACCTACCTCTTCCTCCCAAGTGCTGGGATCAAAGGCATGTGCCACCATCACCCAGCCAATATTTTATGTCACTGTCTGCATTAGTTTTTCATTTTGTTTCATGGTTATTGGTAATATTTTAGCACACTTAATCAACTCTAGATGTATTCCCATATGCTGTACAATTTCACTGTGCTGATTCAGCAATTTTCCCCCTTCCCACTGAAATTATTTAGAATTTACCCCTTTAGGATCAAAAAGAATACAACAGTCACCTCCATGAAAAAACTAGAAGAGACATCCAAACTAACCTGTACAAAGCACAAAACAAAAACATGGACAGCAGGGTAACATGCTGCATAGTTACTGATCCTATTCCCTGGCAAAAGCTACTTAAGGGAGGGAGGGTTTCTCTGGCTCACAGTTTAAGAGTGCAGTCCATTGTGGAGGTAGAACATGGTGGCCAAAGTAGATGGAGCTGTGGTCAGAAGCATGAGGAAGCTGGCCACAAAGTCACAGTCAGGAAGCAGAAAGAGGTAAGTACTGGGGGGTTGCTCATTTTCTCTTTTATCTTCTTTATTCAGTCCCAGACATCAGCCCTTATTTAGCACTGTCTTCTCTCCCCAGTTAAAGCAATCTGGTAATGTCTTCAAAGACTCAGGCAGAGGTGTGTTTGCTAGATGATTCTTAAATCAACCAAATTAACAATGTAGACTAGATATCCCCTCCAAAGGACCATAACTCCTATACTTCATTTAAAGATATTGAAATAGATAAAATTCTAGATGAAAACTTCTAAAGATTACAAATTCAAATAAATAATAACCTGAAAGAGGATAAAAACAAGCAGATGATTTAATCAGGACCTGAACAAACCATCTTAGACACATTGATTAGCTTCAGGTTTATTAAGGAAACTGGGCCAAAAAAATGAGGTGAAGAGTGACTGAGGAAAACACCTGGTATAGACCTCTGGCCTCCACACACATGTGCACACACACACACACACACACACACACAATAAACCAACATGAACACAATGGTTAAGAACTCTTGGATATAACCAAGAGACAAAGCCTAAAAATTTTTGTAACAGACATGAACATAAATGAACATACATCCTTCTAAGCAGAGCTTGGAATATTCTTTAAAGTAGATAACTTAATAGGCCATAAGCAAGAATTAACAATGCAAAAGTGGAATCGTAGTCTTTGTATATACCAATAATGAAAGAATTTAGGAAAAATTCACTTTCATAATAGTTTCAAAGGCAAGAAGATAAATCTACAAGTAAACAACAAAAGAGGTGAAAACGCTCTTCAATTAAATATGAAAACGCTGAAGAAAAAAATTTTAAACTTCCTAAATGGAAAGATATTTCATATATTTGAATTAGAAAAAAAAATTAATATTGTAAAATGGTAACATTTTCAAAAGTGATCTACAGATCCAATGTGATTTCCACCCAAATTCTAGAAAACGTATTTTTACAGAATGTGAAAATAAACCTTAAAATGTGTATGGTATTATAAAATACCCTGGATAGCAGAACCAATCCTAAGAAAGAGAAGTAATGTCGAATGTATCACAATACCTCATCTCAAATCACATTACAAGGGCATAGTAATAAGGATAGCATAGTCCTGGCACACAGACAAGCATGTACGGTAGGAGCATAGGATAGAGGAGAGCAGAACAGCATAGGGGACCTAGCAATCAACCAATACATCTATAGCCAGTTAATTTTTGACAAATATGTCAAAGACATACGGGAAAATATTCCTTTTCAAAATGGTATTGAGAAACTACTCTCAGCATAATGAAGCATGAGTCATATACCTCACCCTTCATATAAAAAAAAACAACCCAGAATGAATCACAGACATTAATATAAAACCTAAAACCTTTAAATTGCTCAAAAAAAGCAGAGATGAAGAACTTTAAGAACTAAAGCAAGGCAAGGACTTTTAAAAAAATGGACTCTAACGGCTCAGGAAATTATCTTGAGAATTGACAAATGAAATTATGAAATTACAATGAGATTAAAACAGTTCTGCACAGCATATAAATAAATAATCAACAGAATGAAGAGAAAGCTTTACAGAATGGAAAAAATGTCTACTATACATCAGGCAAGAGATTAAGATCTTGAAAATATGAGAACAGCAAGGGTTAAATATAAAATAAAACTAAGTATCTATTTCAGGCCAGTGAACTGAATGGACAAGGGAGGGTGGTCAATGTGGGTATAAACACTGAAACTAGTAGGGAGAGCATGTGAGGGACAAAGTGGCGTTGATGGGGGCAAAGAGAAGGATAATAGCAACTTTGTGACATGAAGAGAAATAGTTATAAGGACATAGAAGGGCACACAAACTGGTTGAGTCAATGGGGATGAACATAGGGGAAGAAAATAAACAAAATCAACTGTTCTAAAGTACCATAATGAAACTCTATAATATATATGATAACTCAAATTTTTATAGAATAAATAAAAGTCACTAATAACCATTTTAAAAGTTATTCGACATCCTTTACCATCAGGGAAATGTAAATTAAATTTTTAAGGGTGCTTTGCCTGCTATTCTCAGAGAATCTATTATCAAAACAGCAAGTGGCAACCAATATTGGCAAAAATATCCTTCCTCAAAGAAAGTGGTGCAGTCACTACAGAAATCAGCATAGTAAATAAAAGAATGAAATCACTATTCATATTCCACTTGTATGACTCCTGAATCTATACACAAAGTCATCCAAGTCACCACCCTACTGGCTCCACATTCACACAGTATTCCACCACCGCCACTGTTAGCCCTTTGATCAAACAGCATCAAACTACTACCATCTCTCGTCTGGACTGCAGCCAACAGCACTGCTTGCTCTGTGCACACCACACTTTCAGACTCTCACAGTGAAAGGTCTTTATAACTGAAGAAGAAAGAGGTCAGTCTTCCGGCAGAGACTGACTAGATTGCTCCTCATTTCTTTTCATTCAGTGGCTCGTGTTATAATCTAGGCACATGCCAAAGAGCTCTTCATCACAGCGTGTTGGTAACTTAGAAAGGGTGTGTATTGATGCTGAAGACTCAGTACTAAAGATATTCTCAAATAACAGAGTCCCTTTGAATTATTTCCAGCCTAGCTTCTCATTTATTCAGAGAGAAGTTTTCAAATCCACAGCCTCATTAGTTCCTCCTCTTGATCCCCACTATCCTCCAGCATATCTTTTCCCTCCCAACTTCACTTGTTCTGTTTTCTATTATTTTTGTAATTTCCTTCATTTTTCTCTCTAATTTGGCTTCTCTTAATTGAACTGTCTCTATTCTGTTTTCACTCCTTTGCCTCTGTCTTCTTCATTTACTCTCGTTATATCTGAGCTTTAATTTGAATTGTGAATTTAATCTTGAAAAATATATAGACCATTTCTATGTATCCAATGTTGTTTTCCAGCTCTATAAAAGGGTTGTTCTGTGATACTATATTTGTGAGTTAGCTGTTACATCAAACCACATTTTGGAATGTTAAAAGCAAAAATTGTTTTCACCTGTCTATTTCCCCTTCACTTAAATAGTGTCTGTTTGTAGTCTTGGATCTTTGTTGTCTTTTCCTTTATATTACTTTACTTTATTAAAACTTGCCCAGATGCTAGACTACTTTTCTTATTGTTGTCTGTTTTGCTTGGAATTTTTATTTTCTTCTACATAAAGTAAATGAATTGTCCTGTATTCTCCTTACATTATGCATGAGAGCTTGCTGGAGAACTGGAATTTTTCTATTGGGTAGACCTTTCATTATTTCAAAGTGGTGCAAGCTATTGAGATAAGGCATCCTTCTGCTTGAATGCAGCCTATTTTGGATGGGTAAGTGTCATTTCTGTTGAAATTCTGTTAAAGAAGACTGAACTTGGTGAAACATCAATAATCTTAGCACTTAGAAATTAGGGGCAGAAGGAGAGCCATGAGTGTGAGGCCAGCTTGGTCTATGTGACAAGTTCCAGACAAACCATGGCCACATAATGAGACTGTCTCAACAAGCAAAGAGAAAGGAAGAAAGAGACAGACAACAGAGATATAGAGAGACAGAGAGAGGGAGAGAGAGAAAAACAGGGAGAGAGAGAGAGGAGGAGGGATGAAGGAGAGAGAGAAAGAGAGAGAGAGAGAGAGAGAGAGAGAGAGAGAGAGAACTGTATGGTGGCTATCAGCAGAATTCATCCCATCTGAAATCAACATGTGGCAGGAACTCAAAGGCTTTATCATTCCCCTGCTACACAGTGACCCCTGGTGGCCTTTCCTGTCCGTGGTGATATGGGCAACTTAATAGTGGCCTTCCAGAACAGTGCACAGGATTCCAAGGGCATGCATACTCGTCCTCTTTATGGAATTTACAAGGATACCATGACCTACCAGAATCAGTACCTCTTCAAACTTTGTCTTATGAGGTCAAGCCTCATTTGAACTAGTAAACCTATCATCTGTTTGTGCCAGAGAATGACAATTTATCCTTTGCTTTATTCCATTCCCTTCTGTAATAGCACTGTTGCGGTTTTTTACTCATTGTTATGTAAAAAGCTATTACATGTTATCATGCTGTGGCCAATAAAATAGACCCAAGTACTCCTGGCATTCTCTGTTAAACTGTCTTAGCAGAGAGCAGTTGCTTGCACTTTGTTCTCTCCTTTTCCCTCCATTCTACTCTGGGCCAAATACAAGGAGTTGATGAATGGAACTCCAGCCCCCATCTCAGATCATGAAAACAAGATGGCTACAAAGAGCAAAAGCCTGGAATAAGGCAGGAATGATGTGAGGGATGTACCCATAGGGATTCATGTGTAAGAAAGCAAACAGTACATTTTCAGTCTACCACTTTGGGAGAGACATTTATTTATTAGTTAATTTAATAAATAATAACTAGCCACCTAGGTATCTTTGGTTTGTCTTACCAGGTTTACACACTTGTATTACTCTTTTACTTCCCCCCACTTTCTAATCTCCATGAGAAAGCCAAGGCAAAACTACCAAGGTCATCCACTAATAAAAAAATCAGAGCCAGGACTCAAAATCAGGTCACCAGTTTCAAACTCCATTTATTTTTAGTAACAGCCCAAACATGAACTCAACACCTAGCGTGTGTCAGGTATGGTGCCAACAACTTCAAGTGCAGCCTTTGCTCTTTGAATTACACTATAATTCACAGGTCCTTCCCTGCGCTTAGCATTCGTGTTGGGGTGGGGTAGTGGTTCTAATGTACATCAAACAATGAAGAGAAAAATAACAAAATGTTTTTTAAAGTATCTTCTTTTCCTTGCCAGATAAATAGGCCACTGAGGAAACAGAGCAGGTTTGAAACTGAAAGAAAAATTAATGGCTTAAAATCTGAGTTACACAGGCGCTTCATTTTCTCGGTCTCCAGCTGTTGCTAGGCCAGCCTGTCTGCACTTTGGCCTCT
Organism: Ellobius talpinus; assembly: GCA_001685095.1. Lineage (NCBI taxonomy): Eukaryota > Metazoa > Chordata > Mammalia > Rodentia > Cricetidae > Ellobius > Ellobius talpinus. The sequence goes on along the minus strand of LOJH01033748.1, from coordinate 2,324 downwards.
GTCAGATAAGAGGAACAAGTGTGTGCTGCTATTACTGAAACTGCCCAGGGTGGTACGAGCAGACCCCTGGTGTAAAGCTCATCAGAGATTCAGCAGTTTTATTTAACCTACAATCTCAGCCATTTAGGAACCTGCTGGCTGGATAGCAGAACCTCTGATGATAATGTCTCAGAAAGCTGTTCAAAGGCCACAGCTCTCGGAAATCACACAGGCTTTTTTTGCTATTATTTTAAAATTCTGTGTTTATATTAGACCTGATTATAATTGTAAGGTGTCCAAGCCTTGATTCACTTCAGTCATCGTGCAGAATAACAGATCAGGGCCCACCTGAAGACCTGTGACACCTTTACATTATTCGACTTCTCTTTGCAGCCCTTCAGACTTAATTTTGATTAGACCTACTCCTACAAGTAGAGACAAAATCATCTGTGCTACATGAGACAATAATGTTCTTACTGTACTTCTCTCTATGAAATAGACATCACATTTACCTATTGATGGCGTAGCTGATTTTATCGTACGTGCTTGCTGAGAGTCAAGTTCACAGGTCCATTGTCTCCCAGGTCCCGACTGCCCCCTCCTATACAAAGCTACAGGAGTTTTCTCTAGCTTCTCACTGATCTTGCTTTGTTAGGAATCTACCTTGGTTATGTCTGCTTATTCAATTATTCAGCAGTCTTTATTCACTGGGTGCCTTGAATGAGCTAAGTAGCGCTCCCAGTCTAGAGGGAAGATGAAGAACCACAATAAGGCTAAATAATGTAAGATGCTGAGCATCCTAGGTAACACAATTTAATGTAAGTCACAGGGAAGATCTCCACAGTGGCTTTCTTTCTTCCGCACTAGATTTATTGTTATGAGCAGATGTTCCTGCCTGTTAATCAAGATCCTTTTCCAGTGCCCCCATCACAGAACAGGGGTACTAGTAACTGGACACCCCCATTTACTGCCCCTGTTCAGACTAGATACTCTGTTTTGCTTTTAAGGACTCTTAACAGTAATCTCTTCCCATGAGCAATGGCATCCATCTTGCTTACTTCAGGATCCTTAGCCGCTACAGAGTGCCCAGTATAAGCTCATGTGTTAAATAAACAACTGCCAAGGATGTACGTGCAAGATTGAATATGGAACAGTTGGAACTGTTGGTAACCATCGTATCCCATCTCATCCTTGGATTGCAGTCTTCTCGCCGTTAGTGCAGTTTTCCCTTCCGGCTCCCATGCCCGGATGGCCCCAGACATCCAGAATGCCATTCCCTAACCTGCTCGCTCCACTGAGAAATCTTCATTCTTCCTTCTCTCATTCGCTCCATTCTTCTACTATCTCATTTCCGCTGTCCACCCTTTTACCTGGTTCTGACATCTTCCTTAATGATTCAAAACTGTGAGAGCACAAAGCTTGCTATGGAAAACAGCCAGATCTTCTGGGATGAAAATAGCACACTTGTGGGTATTTGACAGTACTGCCTTTGTAAATAATGAGTTATTTGACATTCAGGCCTATTTAAGGAGGGGGTGTGGTATGGAGAAGAAGCTTTGACAGCCAGGGAGGTTTAATTAGCACAGAGGTCAAGGCCATGCGGTGAATATTTTAGTAAGATAGTATGTCTAATTGTGCGGCAGTCTGGGTGCTCATGTCAGACTTGTCAGGAGTTTGGGTTTAATGAGACAGCGCAGAGAATATTCACAGATCGCTGACCATTGTTTGAAGCATTGTGATGATAGCCGCATTTAAAGTTATTCAGTTTGTGTTCAAATAAATTATGCAGAGGTCAAAGAACACATATTTGGCGTTTCATAAGCAGCCAGGACTAGTAGATCTCAGCTTCAGAAATTGAAGAATATCTTTTAAAAACAATCGCATCCCATATCTCACTGCTACCTTTAGGTATTTCATATTTTATATAAATAAATTAAAAATAAATATTATTTGTATAAATGGCTCCTTTGAAATTTCCTTACGAGCTCTATGGCATGTTATCAAGAATATTTTATTTGTGTTTTATTTTGCTTTTGTAACAAGGTCTTATTCTTTAGACTAAGCTGACCATAAACGCATATCAACCCCCAGCCCTGTCTCAGTCTCCCAAATGCTAAAATTTTGAATGTGAGTTACCACATCCAGTAACATATTCTACTAAATTGCATTACAAGGAAGCAACATGCACTAAAATTGAGTTTATCACACCCTTTGAACTAGAAAATTGAATGATAAGCTACTGAGTTTACTTTCAAATAGATGGAAAAGCTTTGTGTTAAAACCTGATCAGATGGGAGGGTCTTCTATCTATCTGTTACTTTCATTGGTTAATAAAGAAACTGCCT
>LOJH01033747.1:2881-15858 GCA_001685095.1 Ellobius talpinus | reverse complement strand
AGGAAGGTTGTTTCCTAATTTTCTGAGAAATCGCCACACTTACATCCAAAGGGGCTGTACCAGCTTGCACTCCCACCAGCAATGAGGAAGTATTACCTTTTCCCCACAACCTCTCCAGCATAAGTTGTCATCGGTGTTTTTGATCTTTAGCCAGATTATTTCTAATGATTCCTGAGTGGTTTATATAGAAACAACAACTTTCTCTTAAAGCTATATAATCACCTCTCTATTTTACGTAGAGCAGGTTGAGAAATATTTCAGCTAGTGAATCTACCTGTTGATAGGTCTGGGTCTATTTGGTTTCAACAGGTACCTTTCTTGGTATTCCAATAGGCACTTTAGGGAGTTTCCTTTTGATCTAATATTCCAGCCTGTGAGGAAACAAGGGGCAACATACTTTCTTCTGTAACTACTTCCTGTTGAAACTGTTGTTTATGCTGTTGTTGTCAGGGTTCAGGAAGACTGTAGTGCTAGCCAAAGGCAAGGAGAGAATTCAGGCAATGGGACATTCATCAGAAGCATCTGGTTTACTGACCCAGCTGAAGAGACAGGAAGCATTCACAACAGTTGGAACGCATCAGCTTTCAGCAAGTTCAGGGCAGCAGATGATGCTTGGATGTGTCTGTCAGCTAAGTGGAAATCTGATGAGACAGATATAGGCTAGGGACAGAAGTTAAAGTTTAGGGACTTAAAGGAAAATCTTACATTTGGAACTTTCAGGTCCAATTGTCCTAGTAGTTGGGGAAGAAGAGAATTCCCAAGAACAGGAGAAGAAGAAATACCATCCTCAGGAATAAACAGGTGAGGAAATTTAGGTTGGTCTTATCTGGAGTCCCTTTGGCCTATAAGAAGTAGACCCAAGTCTTATGTCTTCCCCAGATACTCTGAAGCTTACATGAATTTTTGTTCAGTTTACAAAAAACATAGACATTTTAGGTATCATTAGCATTACCAATCTATACTGAAATCCACACTGTAGAAAAAGCAGGTAATTGGTGTCTGTAAAATAGCTGGAGTTCACCTTTGGGGTTAAAACACATGAACATTTTTTCCTCTGTCCAGAGATCTAGATATAGATTGGAAAGAGATGTCCTAAACCTGATGAGAAGCACTGTTAAGTCTATATTTAGAAGACAACCAAAGGAAATATAGAATTTTGAGCTTGCGACTAAGCAGTAGGGAGTCAGAGTTTGGCCAGCTTGTCAGAACTCCACTGATCAATTTTAAAACTCCGAACTTTTGGAATCTTAGTGTAACAACGGCTTAGAAGGGAAAAGAAATTTCATATACCTTAAATCATTTATTTACATCTTTACAACTTACATTTATACATCTTAAATTATTTTCTGAGGACCTCAGAACTTATTTAACCTTTCACATCCTCAGACATTTATATATCTCAGACCCTGGACAGGAGAATATTGGGGTCCTATTGAACTCCCTCCACCTCCCAGATAGGGATCCCACAAAACAGACCGAGATTATGACTCATCAGGAGGCCTCCACTGATGCTTGCTGCATTTCTCAGCATGCAGTTCACTCCAGCAGTCTGTAAACTGAAGGCAACCTTGGAGCCTTGGAAAGTCTCAAGGCACGTGCCTCCTGAAGCGGCCCTCAGCCCTGGAGTTCTGGAGTGAAGGTCCAGCTTTAAAATTTGGGTGGATGGTCTGAATCTCACAGGGGGCCTCCAGAAAATGTTAATTGCACTGATCAAGAATAAGATCACTACCACAATTTAAAGCCAAATTTGATCAAGAATAAGATCACTACCACAATTTAAAGCCAAATTTGAATCAAGCTTTAATTAAATACTGGTCAGGTGGATGGGCTCTGGCCAGGTCCATACACAGGTTCCCAGGAAATGGTCCTGAGTCATGGTTTACAACATCTTAAGAAGAAAAACCCATAAATCTTGTCCATCAGGGGCAAGCATACATCCTAACTCACCTCCAGCCTACATCCAGTCAGGGGTATGTGTATATTCTGATGTATTTACTGCATGTGAGCCTCCCACCCACATATGATCAAGCCCATCTAGTGCAGATCGGACAAACAAACTTGTTTATGGGAATGAAAACATGTGGCTTGTTATCTCCCATAAACAACAGCATTGTCCTTAAGCAAGAGGCTTGCTGAGCAGAGTTTTGTTTCACGGATCTTGTAGGCATAGTAACTTTGGCTCTCACAGCCTAGCAGCTGTAAGTCACTGGATTTGATCCCTTCTATCAAATAAATAAAAAACAACACAAAATGGTCAAAGATGTACTCGTTAGATATAAATTTTATTTTGAACACTGCTTTATCTTTTCTAATAATCACTTATTTTTATTCAAATATATTTCATCAGTTTTTAGGCTCACTGAAAGTCCCAAGCAAATGGAAAGTCATCTAATGCCCTAAAACAGGAATTTTAATGTTGTTTTATGACTCGGGTCTTCATAAGTTATTCTATAAAGACCCTATGTTTTAAAAATATAATATTTAATTAATTTTTGGAGAGTTTTATTCAGTGAGTTTATTCATAAACACCCCCACTCTTCTCCATAACTCCTCCTGAATCTACCCCTCCACTCTCTACCCCCTCCTAACTTTATATCTTCTTTGTTTTTCATAACCCACTTATTCTAATTTGTGCCACACATGTACTCATGGGGTGGGACCACCCACTGGAGCTTGATCAATTTACTCAAGGCCACAGCCTTAAAAACAACTGGCTCTCCCCATCCATCCCCCCGCCCCGAATCTATCAGCTGTCAGTACTCCACTCACCCAACCCCAAGGCCAGTTTGAACACGTGCTTGAATGTGTGCAAGTGCCCAGGGCTGCTGGCATGTGAAATCCAATGGAACTTCAGTTCGGTTTCTCCTTTGAAACTCCTTTTTAAAAACTCCTATGTCCCCTAAATAAATCTTGGCAGGGTTCCTTAAGCAACCTTCCCAAGAAGGAGAAGAAAAATCTATTGTTCATAAGGCCATGAGAGAAAGAGAGTGTAGTCATCAAATCTAAGAAAATGATCTTTGTGCTTCTAACCTAGTCATGTTAGAATAACAAGACAGATCACCAGTTTTGTAGCTGACTCAAATCCCTTCTCCTTTTCCTCTAACATACAAGAAGATCCCAATAAGTTACAATGATAAATGGCCAGTAAAAGGACATCTTTAAATGCGCCTTACTCAGAATCACCCACTATTATACCTGATAGTGGTAGGAGGGAAAACCACCAGGGATTTGAACCTAGGCCTACCATCCTACAGTGAATCATGCGACCTGTTTCTCAACCTCAGCCTCTTCACTTGCAATTTGGAGGTAATATGTATCTCAATCATAAGACTCATCAGAAGGAGGATTAAATGAAAATGTGCTCCTAAAATACCTGCTTGTAACATTTGTGCAGAAATGGTGGCTAGGAATTACTAGTACGGTTTTAATGTGAAATGTACCACATAGGGTACATTTGGACTGAGCTAGGTCCTTTGCTGGTGTAACTATTTTGAGAAGCAGTAGGAACTGGAGGCCATAGGAGCTAGGCAGAGGAAGTAGGTAACGGAGGGGCTTGCCATTGGTCGCACCTGCCCCTCAGTCCTTTCCTTTCTTTTCCTTTCTCTGATTTGTGGGTGATGGGAGGTGAACAGCCTCTGCCAAGCACTCCTGCCTCCATGATGTTCTGCCTTTCCAAATAGAATCAACAAAGCCTAGGATGACAAACAGAAACCATGAGCCAAAACATGGCCCTTCCTCTCAACTTGTTTGTCAGGTACTTTTTCTCAATGATGAAAAGTCTGAGACAATTCTCAGGTGCAGTGTTCTCATCTTACACAGGAGGATTTAAAAATAAATAAAGGAAGGAACTACATGAACAGCAATTCTTAAGGTTCTTAATTGTCAACTGACTTATTTTTAAAATTAAATATAAGGTCGAAAATCCTTCACAAAATTATGTCTGCCCAGAATGCTATCCCCTATGCCCTACATTGTCCCAATATTCCCTTAGTTTATGAATTCTATGAAATAGACAATCCCCCTTATTATGTCAAAATTGTCAGTCTGTAATCCTTTAAGTTAAAATGCTGATAAAAACAGTCTCTTTTTACTTGGGCTCTATATGACACAGGCTATAAAAAATGTATTTGTTATTCAAATAGAAAACATTTAGCGATATGTTTAAATAATAAAAGCTGCCACTTATCAATCATTTACTCTGTGACAACCATTGAACCAACCATATTACACACACTCATTCCTTAAATCCTGGTCTACCGGTTAGGTTATTTGCTGTTTTTCGGAGAAAAGGAACCACAATTGAGAAAATACCTCCATCAGATTGTCTCATAGGCAAGTCTGTGGAGCAGTGCTCATTTGTTTGTTTGTTTTGCCTATTTTGTATGTGTGGGTATAGAGGTCAGAGGGAAACCTTCCACCATGTGGGCCTGGGGGCTGAACTCAGGTAGTCAGGCTTGGCAGTAAATGCCCTTACCCACAGAGCTATCTCTTGAGCTCCGTTCTCACCATTCTCATGATTAATGATTGACTTGGGAGGGCCCAGCTCGCTAGGGATGGTGCCACCTCTGGGCAGAGCAAGCCATGAGGAGCAAGTCAGTACACAATACTCCTCCGTGAACTCTGCTTCAGTTCTTGCCTCCATGCTCCTGCCTTGGCTTCCCTTGGTGGTCTGTGAGCTGGAAGGAACCCTTGAGTCCCCTAAGCTGCCTTTGATGAATGTTTCATCACAACAGCGCAAAGCAAACTAGGATACTCCTATTTCTAACAGTGGACAACCGGACAAAAATCCTGGATGTTCATCAACCTAGGAAAACATGAATGTGGATGAATAAGTATGTTTTAGATTATTACCATATGCACATATGCACCCACCTAAAAGAGAAGCAAGGCCTCTTTTCATAATGGCCTACTTCTAGGAACTGAACCTAGATCCTCTGCAGAGAGGCAATCTTAACCGCTAAGCCATCTCTCCAGCCCCTAACATCCTATACCCTTTTCATGAGAAGAAACTTAAAATAAATGTTTTCAAGGTGAACCTATACATTTGAAGAGAGTCCCTTCTAATCCAGACTACCTAGGTAGGTGGCTTTCATAATCTGTGAAAAACCTCAACCTTCTGAGAGCTCATTCAACACGAACATGATTTTTATCATTTTTTTATTATGATTTTTGCCTGAGGCCTGGAACCATGGCTCAGTCATTTATAATAATTTATTGGTCTTGCAGAGGACTTGAATTTAACTCCCAATATTCAAGTGATGGTTCCCAACCATCCGTAACTCCAGTTCTGGGGGTTCTGGTGCCCTCTTCTGACCTCTTCAGCACCAAATATGCATGTGGTACACATACATAGCATAGGTGCAGGCAAAACCGTCATACAAAAAATACAAATAATAAATCTAATAAGATATTTTTACTTAGTTTTTCCCTCTTAGAAATAGTGCTCCAATTAATATCCTTGCACATGTATTTTTTTGGTATCTGGCTAAGCTTTTTTAGATATGCTGTCGATACAACTTGGTGGTAAAATACTTTCCAGACTGCACAGTACCCTAAGATTTAGTAATCCCCACTGCTGCAAAATCACAAAACAAAACCTCTTTGTAAGGAGACACCAGAGAGTAGAAATGATGTCAGAGAGGATGTACATTCTACATTTTTAAAGATCTTGTCAGACTCTTTTGAAAAAGCCTCAGCCTGTGTGTGTGTGTGTGTGTTTCCTCACATCCTTTCCAAAATCAGAAGATATCAATCAGAAAGGCTTGCTCATTTGATAGACAGAAGAATGGTTCTTGTCTAAATTGCTTTCACATGCCTACTCACGCCCAACTCACTCTGCATGGCATGCCTATCCATGTCTCTGTCTCTTGCCCGCTGTGCCCGGGACCAGCCGCCTTCGGAGACCTGCGGAGTGGTCTCGCAGCATGCCCATCTGTCTGTCTCTCTTCATGACCTGCTGCAGCTACTAGGGGGAACTGCGCCGTCCCTGCCTGGGACTGGCTGCTCTTGGGACCCACTGTTCGCTGCCTGCCGCCACATGATCCACTGCCCACTGCTGCCGCTTGGGCATCTGCAGCGTTTCTGCAGCCACTGGTGGTCCGCAGCATTTTACTTTTACCATTACACTACCGAGGCATGATTATTCTACATTTAGGTACAGCCGAGCACAAACTTGTCTGTAATCTTGCATTGGAACAAAGAGCCAAAGGTAAATGCGTTGACCCTGATCTGAACCTACATCAGCAAGCCTGCAGAGGTCTCATTGGTGGCAGGGGGTCACATTAGCATTTTTATGACTTTTCCTTCAAGCAAGTAGGGTTGGGAGGAAGGTATTGCGAAACCAGTACTCCCAGTAGGAAACAGAAACATACTGTCAGATCATATGAAAGTCAAAGTGACATCACTTTAGATCACAGAAGTTATGGAATTAAGACTGGAAAAGTTTGAAAGATACTAAATATTTATCTACTGGCTAGAAAATACAGCTATGTCCTGTCAGAACTAGCTGTACCATGTTTGATTAAAAAAAAAACCCAAATATGACACATATTGCAAAACACAGATTAAGAACCTCAGGGCCAAGAGCACATCATCACCAATACAATTATATCAAGTCTCTCTGATAGTATATAAAGCAAAAGGAGGCTTTGGAACTTCAAGGTCTGTGTTCCTAGGCTCATGCTTTGTTGATACAGGTTTGACTGAAGCAAGCTTTCACTTACTACAAAACACGAACAAGAAAAAATATGGATTTGCCTTTGAAATGTGAAGTAACAGTGAACTTTTCAAATGGAATTTTAGGGCTGCAACATCCTTTAAAGATTGTCTAGAGTCCAAGTCCTTTTTTTCATTTCCAAAGAGACTCCAAGAGAGTCAGCAAGTGATGCAAGGCTATGATCTACTTGTTTCATAACTGGAAAAGGAAACAGTCATCTCTGTACCCTAGGCTCAACATTCATCCTGCTGGGCCATACTGCCTACCTCCTTAGTGTCCCAGAGGTTTCATAACTTAACCATAAGCAACATTTCTACAAGCACCTTTGTTATAGAAAGCTTGCTTGAATTAAAAAAAAAATTTTGGAATATCTAAAGAAAATAAAATCTTTTCAATTTGTGTGAAATGTGTCAATGGAAAAAATACAGTATTTGGTTTGTTGGTTGTTTTGTTTTGTTTTGATTTGAGTCTCTCTATTTTGTGTAGCATGGGTTGTCCCAGAACTCTCTGCTTAGATCAAACTGACCTTGAACTCAAAGATCTGCCTGCCTTTGCCTCCAGCATTCTAGGATTAAAGGAATGGGCCACCACATCTGCCTGAAAGCAAATATAAATTTTGAAGGAAAAAAGATTTTTCTCCTTGATATAATTTTCCCAATTTATTCCTGCTTTATTTGCATGTGCTCAACAAAGATTCATTCCACATTTCAAAATCCCATGTGTGCAAGGGATTTATCTGCTTCATAGTCAGTTTGCTCCAGCTACTATTTCTTTTCTTATTCCATATATGCCATTTTATTCTTGGTATTGGTTTAGCTGTATTGGACAAATAGTCCAAGCCTGTATGCTTAATATCAAGAAAGGACTTTTTAATGCTGATAAAAAAAAGCACATGGCATTCTTGGAAGTTAGGGACAGGAGGACATTTGAGCTTCTGTAAATATCATGTCCTAGCAGTGGTTTTCTCACTCTTATTTGCTCCTCATTTTTTCATCTTTTGCACTATATAAAAGAATTTGTGAAATTTCAGAAATGCTCTGAAATAGGAAATCACCTACATTGAAAATGATGAAAAAGGAAATCATGTAAAAAAGATATTCAACATCATTAATCATTAGAAAAATATACATCATAAGAACAGGGTACCATTTCACATACACATGGATAGCTAAAAAGATATCTAAATATGTGAAATATCTAAGAAGATATTTCACATACACATGGATAGCTAAAAAGATATCACCTGAAAAATAATAAGAATTGGCAAGTATATCTTAAAACTGAATCTTCCCACATTGATGCTAAGAAAGCAAACTGGTGCAGCTAACTGGGCAAGTACTTCATCACTTCCTCAAAATGTTAAATTTAGAGTTACTGAATAACCCAACAACTTCATTTTCGAATGTTTACCCAAAATACCTGAAAACGGGTATGAAAACAAATGTACACATATGTCCATAGCAACACTATTTACAAAAGCAAAACTGTGTAACTATAGTCAAATATTTTTCAACTCAAATACCCATCAGCAGGTAACTGAACAACCAGATTTATTGTATCCATTCAATGGAATATTCTCATTTATAGAAATGAAATGCCGATCTATGCTGTGAAATGGATGAGCCTTGACAGTAGTATGCTAAGTGAAAGAAGCCAGACACAATAGGTCACATGGTATGATAAGTTTTTTTCTAATTTTGGGAATCAGCATAGTGATATCACTGTCTTTAAAGAACTTCTTACATTTCATTGGCTTTGCAATAAATGCAGTTTAAGAGTGATAAGTCTTTCTGTTATTGCTGCTTTGTCACAGAAAAACAGTTTGTTCGTTTATGAATGAGAAGACTTCAAGTACAGGAATGAAATAGAATTCATTCAAATCTGTGATGTCTGCCAACACCAGCAATTTTCAGTCCATTTCTATAGCATTTTGTGCAGAGAAAGCAATCTTAACTGGTAGTTAAGGCTTAACTTAACTCAAGGTTTGATGCTCTTTGCGGAGTGATGTCTCTTTTTATATTACTGTTTCCTTCCTTTGATTTGTTCTTCCTCTCCCCCTAGTATAAACAGCCTATCCTTTATTTTATGTAGTGCAGTGTTAGTTAAGCTGAAGCTTAACTGACTTCCAAAAGACAGAAAGAAGAAAAGAAGGAAAGAGAGAGGGAGAGATAGAGAGAGAAGGGAAAAGAAAAATATTATGTGTCTCCTAAGCCATCATCCTCTGAGATTTCCCTTGAAAGCCCTTCAGCTTATCTTGTCTAACGGCATAATAAATGGCTACTGCTGTGATCCTTCATATTTGCCACACAGTCCCTCAAATTAATAAGAATGTTCTGTCCTCAGAAAAGTCCTCTAGCTTATATTTCCTTTATCTCCCTTCATAAGTTCTGAGTATTCTTCTACAAACACATTCAGGAGGCACACTTGTTTCATTCGGTTCCTAGTTGAAAGCTCCTAGTGAAACCTAATACCTGAGAATCAAGAGTTTTGTTACTTTTAGATAATGATGATTTTTTCCCATCTCATTTTCTGTGGCTTGTTTTGCTAATTATATTTTTGAGACAGGGTCTCTTTATGTAGTCATAGCTGTCCCGGAACTCCATATATAATACAGGCTGGCCTAAAATTTGAAGAGATCTGCATGCATCTATGTTTTAGGGTTTCTGTTGCTTTGAAAAGACACCATGACCAGGGTGACTCTCATAAAGGAAAATATTTAATTGAGGTGGCTCATGTAGAGTTCAGAGGTTCAGTCCGTTATCATTACGATAGGATATAGCGGCATGTAGGCAGACATGGTGCTGGAGAAGTAGCTGAGAGTCCTACATCTTGCAGGCAACAGGAAGTGTTTTGAGTGTCACACTGAGCCTGGCTTGAGCAAATATGAGACCTCAAATCCCACTCCCACAGTGACACATTTCCTCCATCAAGGCGTCACCCACTCCAACAAAGCCACACCTCCTAATAGTGCCACTCCCTTTGGGAGAGCCATTTTCTTTCAAACTACCACATTCCACTCCCTGACCCTCAAAGGGTTGTAGCCATATCATAATGTAAAAATGCATTCAGTCCAACTTCAAAAGTCTCCAAAGTCTATAACAGTCCCAAACTTATTTAAAAGTCTAAAATTCAAAATCTTTTCTGAGAGTCATGCAGTCTCTTAACTCTATTCACCTGTAAAACTGAAATCAAAGGCAAATTACATACTTCTAACATATAATGGGACAGGATAGACATTACCATTCCAAAATGTAGGGAAGAGAGGCTGGTGAGGAAATACTGGACAAGAGTAAGCCCAAAAACCAGCTGAACAAACTCCAAACTCTGCATCTCCATATCTAATGTCAAAATGCTCTTCAGATTGCCAACTCCTTTCATCTCTGTTGACTACAACATGCTTTTTTCTCATAGGTTGGTTCCACTCTGTTAACAGCTTTCCTAGATCGGTATCTCATGGCTCTGGCATCTCCATATCTTGGGGTCTCCATGGTAATCCAGGCTTCAACTTTGCAGCTTCACTTAATAGCCTCTTTAAGCCTTCATTCAAGGACACCCCTGACACATGCCTCACCTCAGTAGCTTTTCTTAGATGGAGAGATAAATTCCATAATGCATTTCTTCTATCCTTAACTCTAAAGCCGGAACCACATGGCTAAAGTTGTAGAGTTCTGCTGTTTACTGGGACTGAAACATGGCCCCCTCATTCAATTACATCTTCACTAGCTTTTTGTCCTTCACTGCCCACCTCCATGGTGACACACTTCCTCCAACAAGGCTATACTCACTCCAACAAAGCCACACCCCTTAAATAGTGCCACTCCCTTTGGAGGCCATTTTCTTTCAAACCTCCACAGTCTGCCTCACAAATGTTGAGATTAAAACCTTGGACCATGTCCATATTAGATTTTTATTTGTTGCATGTGATAAGTACCAATAAAAATCTAGTGAACATTAAGAATTACAGGATCCATTATCAATTGACAAATTGATGTGGGAAGTCCTTCTGTATATGTGTTGCTTTTATTCGTTAATGAATAAAGCTGTTTCAGCCAGTGCCTTAGCAGAATAGAGCAAGGCAGGAATTCCAAGCAGGTAGAGGAGGAAAGAAGGCAGACTCAGAGAGATGCCATGAAGCCTGAAGCTGCAGGGGACAGATGCACTGGAATCTTGCCGGTAAATGATGAGCCTCGTGATAAAATATAAAATAATAGAAATGGGTTAATTTAAGATGTAAGAGCTAGCTAGAAATATACTTAAGCTATTGGCCAAACAGTATTGTAATTAATTAGTTTCTGTATGATTATCTTGGATTATCAGGGAAGCCAATGATCAGCCTCTGCCTGCAACAAATGGCTTAGGACTATAAACAGAGTCCTTTGATTCTAGTTACATTGTCTAGTTGCCTGAGAATTTAAAGATTTCTATAAAACTTATTGTGCTGGTTTGAAGGAGAATGGCCCCCATAGGCACATATATTTGGTCACCAGTTGGTAGAACAGTTTGGGAAAGATTAGGAGATGTGGCCTTATTGGAGAAAGTGTGTCAGTGGGGGTAGGCTCAAAGGTTTCAAAAGACATGTGAGATTCTCAGTTCTCTCTCTGTTCTCTCTCTCTCTCTACCTTGTGATTGTGGATAAAGGTGTGAACAACAGTTGTTCCTTCGCTTTGCCATCATGGATTCTAACCCTTTGAAACCATAAGCCAAATTAAATTCTTTTATAAGTTGCCTTGGTCATGGTATTTTATGACAGCAATAGAAAAGTAACTGAGACACCTATTTAATGCATATTTATTTGCTCAATTAAGATGTCAGGAACCATGGACTTACAATTTCCCTCTATCATGTAAGTGGAAGAAGAAGAATGGCTGCCACAGCTGATAATACAACAAGAAATTTAGAATTTGATCTTACCTTCTAATTTATTTCTGAACTAACATGTAGGTTGTATAAAATCCAAAGCTCTGTTAGTCTGAATGTATGGCAAAGAAAATAGTCATAATGTGATGTAAAAGGAATAAGAAAACAAATGTGAATAATCCCAAGAGGACTCATGAGCATATGTCATAGAAATTTAACATATCATGAAAAGATATTTGTGGAGATAGGCAAGTGAACACTAGCACCAATTCTTCTTGTCGTAAAGCAGAAAATTATAATTATAAAATAGCCATCTCAGGAAATTTGAGTAAGTAGAAATGGTATTAAAGTGACATAAATCCTGTGGTGGTTTGAATAGGAAATGCCCCCACAGTCTCATACATTTGAATGTTTGGTCATTAGGGAGTGGTACTACTTGACAAGGATTAGAAAGTATGGCCTAATTGGAGTAGGTGTGGCCTTGTCAGTGGAAGTGTGTCACTGGGGGTGGGCCTTGAGGTTTGAGAAGTTCAAAAGAAGCCCAATGTCCCTCACTCTTCCTGCTTCATGCCAAGTTAGATGTAGAACTATCAGCTCCTCTCCAGCACCATGTCTGCCTGCATTCCACCATGCTCCCCACCATCATGACAATAGACTGAACTTCTGAAGCTGTAAACCAGCTACAATTAAATGGTTTATTTTATAAGAGTTGTCATGGTCATAGTGTCTCTTAACAGCAATAGAACACTGACTAAGACAAATCCAAATGTCATCAGAGTTGAGTCTTGAGTTTACTTAATAACCACATTGCTGTTGCCTCTAAGAAACTCATGAAGTGAAATGGCAAACCAGGATCTTCCTAAAAAGAAGTCCTTAAATGAAGGGAAGTGAATCTATACTAGATCTGGTATATGTCCTAGCAGTTTCCACTTATGAAACCCAAGCTTGGTAACTCTGCAGTTACCTAGAGAAATACTCTACAGTCAAAGTGAGGCAAAACTTCAAGAATTGTCTCTGATTGCAGGCTTTCCCACTCATAGCAAGAAAAATCCCACATGGCAAACAACAATCAGGTAAATCAAGACCATGTAAAAGCTGCTATGTGTCTTCCTCTGCACTAGTTGATGTGGGACATATGGAAGGGATACATTATTTGATATATCCATTTCATAACTTAACACATAAAGCAAAGTTATTTAAAACATGCTCGTACTCATGCTCATGAGCACATACACTTGTGCGTGCACACACACATGGGATAGAGAGGTGCTGAGGAGCAAGCTAGAAACATAAGAACATAACTGGGCAGTGGTGGCATATGTCTTTAATCCCAGCACTGAGGAGGCAGAGACAGGTTGATCTCTGTGAGTTTGAGGCCAGCCTGGTCTACAAGAGCTAGTTCCAG
>LOJH01033746.1:212-13327 GCA_001685095.1 Ellobius talpinus | reverse complement strand
CCAGCCTACAAATCACAATCCCAGAGAACCTAGACAACAATGAAGATCCTAAGAAAGACATACATGGATCTAATCTACATGAGAAGTGGTAAAATACAAGATCTTCTGAGTAAATTGGGAGCATGGGGACCATGGGGACCGTTGAAGAGGAGGGGAGAGGCTGGGAGGGGAGCAGAGAAAAATGTATAGCTCAATAAAATCAATTAAAAAATTACACAATGGATGGGAAACAAAAAAGGAAAAGTCTCTTCTAATAATAGCAATAAATAATGATGATGATAATGACAATAATAACAATAACAATAATAGGATTTGGAAAATGACAGTCAATTCCATCAGCTACCTCTTTTACAAACACTTCATGTCCTGGGGGAAAGGCTTATAATTTAGCATGAAGTTTAAAAAGCAGACAAAGAACATTTTAGTCTCAAATCTATTGGGGAGTAGGAAAGGGGACATAAGTGTATCCACACATAACCATCATTATGTTCTTTCTGCTTCTGATGCAGTAAGTGATTTAAGGTTTATTTATTCTTGACTTTACATATCCATTTTGAAATGCAAGCATGTATTGTTGTTCTCTGCATAAGAAAAATGATTATTTTTCACCTATGCATGATGGCTCATGCCTGTAATCCCAATACTCAGGAGGCTGAACCAGAAGGATTACTGTGAGACTAGGACCATTCTGGCATGCAGAGAGAGACTTTGGAGAAAGGGGAGAGTGGGAGGAGGGGGAGCTTTTTAAATAGACACAAGTTTCTGACTATCATTGTGAGGGTCAAAATGCTTGATCTCCTGAGCATGTGGCCCCCTGTGCTATTATTTTAGATTCCAGGAGCTAAACCTTTGATGAGGATTCTAAAACAGGAAGGAAACATGATTCTGCCAGATTTGCCTGTATATTGGAACACTCTGGCTCTATTGGAGATGAAACTGGACTGGCCCTGGAGAGAAGCTGGGATAGTGAACAAATAGAGAGGAAATTTGGCCATATGGCACAGGAGAAACCTTCGTACAAGAAGAGAATGCAGGTCAGTGAAGACGTGGTTTATAAAGCTACCCATCATCACAGCTGAGAAAATTCAAGCCCCATGGATTTCAATCTAATAACAACCATGTTGGTGACTTGTATCTTACTAGTAGCACAGGCCTTGATGGAAGTGGACCCTGTCATCTAAGAAGAGCTAATCCTACAATCTCAAAATGCTAATTTGGTGTGGTAGATGAAGCCCCAAGGATGTGCTTCAACTAAATGGGGTCAAGGTTGTGGTTCAATGGTAGAGCATTTGCCTAATATGTGAGGTCCCAGGTTCCAACCCTAACATTGAAAAGAAGTAATTATATTCTTATCACAAGTGGATAAAATTGTTAGTAAAGGAGGAGCAGGCAGAGAGCAAGGCCTCTGGTAACAGGGATTATGGGAACACTTTTAAAAAGCTGCACTTACATCACAAGGGATAGCCTTATTCTCTACTGCAAGAGAAACCACTTTGGGTACATTTCCTTAAAGGAGAAGGCAGACCCCATGAAACGAATAGCAAATAACAGTTGAGGACACTATTATGTCTAAATAGCAACTACAATGTGCCTGAAACTTCTCTAAACACATTAATAAGTAAACAAATTTAATTCCCTCAAACTCCTCCATCTGTAGGAACTATGGCTTCCCCTCACTCTCTCCTTTATATTGACGTGGGTACTAAAGCACAGAAACATTAGATGTCTTAAGAAGCAGTAGATACAAGATTTGAACTCAAGCCTTTCGGCTCCACATTCTGCATTATAAGCTTTCTATTGTCTTTTAAGGGCAAACCACAACATGTATGTAAAAAACATATTTTTAAATTGCATTATTGCTCTTATTCCCTAACACCCCAGTGAGCACTGATGCTAGATTTGCAATCAGAGTCTCTCTCTTTACATTTTGTCTCCACAAGTCCCATGCTACCCCATCCTGTCACCACCACACAAGCAATAGCACTGTCCAGGCTTCAGTCCCTAGAATCCAAACTGCCTTTGCAAACACACGCCTTTCACCCAAACTGTCATCTGGAGAGAAAGAACAAGGCTTTGTGGAGTTAATAAGAAAATAGGGAGAACTGGGTCACCATATGTGAAGTGATGTACAGCTTTGATTTTAGCTTTCTTATCAGTGCAGAGTGAGTAAGCTCATATTATTCCCACCTGCAAAGGAACAGCCCTTGTGAACTACATTTTCATCGCATAGACACATGCATCCACTTTCTATACGAATGCTCAGTCCATCTGTTCACATTTAAAAATATAAATCGAAAACCTCCCACACTGCCTTGGTTTGTAAAATGTCTATCACTGAGTCTTCATTCCAACAGCCTTTTAAGATGATGATTTATTTTCTTTCTTCCTTTTAATAATCTTCACTGGTTCTCCCACAGTACCAGCTCCTCGCTACAATCTCGTTGATCTTGATCTTGAGGCTGCTGGGGGTGTGGCTCCAAGGTGATACCTAGTGTGCCTGAGCTTTGGATTCCGTGCTAACCAAGAAAAATGAAGGGAAGTGTCTCACCATTATTCCTGTTTATGATGTGTCTTCATTTTAATTAAAAATTACAGCTTTGGAAAAGGAAATGTCTCCGGCTGATACTGAGCCTATTTTCAACAAGAGAATTAGACACTTCAGCTCTCCTCAGTGGGGAAGACTTAATTATATCAACCACAAAAAGCAACTCTTAAAATGTGCAGAAAAAGAGGCAGGCCGTTTTCTGTACTGGCCCATAATCCCAGGCTCTGGAGGCTGACACAGGAAGATCTCAAGTTCAAACCCTGCCTCAGTTATAGTGTGCATTCGAGAGTAGCCTAGGCAACTCAGGGATATCCTGCCTCAAAATGAAAACTAATAAGTAGCCAGGGATGGATTTCTGTGGTGAGCATTTACTTAGCACCATAGTGCGTGTGCATACTCATGCGTGCATGTACTCTCTCTCTCTCTTTCTCTCTCTCTCTCACACACACACACACACACAAACACACACACTTGTGCAGAGTTTTTGCAGCATCTCCATAGCAGCATATTAATTTACATTGCCTGACAGCAGATAAGAGTTTTCTTTAATCCACAATACTGGTTAATTTTAGGTTGCTGTTAGTGCAGAGGCCTGTCTTCATAGAGATATGGCCCCAAGCTGGGTGTTTTCGTGGCCGACCTTGTCAGAGACCTGCTGTCCACCCTGTGTTCTTCTAATAGCCTTAAGATGCCTGTTCACACATCCATTCATTTTTCTCAGCCACTGACTCATTCAGGAATTTAACTTGGCATGACTGAGGCCATGGTGCGTACACTCACAAAGGAAAGAGAGGACAGCTATGCCCAGTGACCTGAAGGAACTTACAGTCTGGGGACAAAGGAACAGTGTCACCAAAGCTTCTTTTCAGCCTAGTACTCTGTCTTTCTTTGCTCCTAAGTCTAAGGCAAGCAGCGCTGTAGACTTCCTGGTTCTTTGCTTGCTGGCTTTCGTGAGGTGCTTCAAAAAAAAGACATTATATAACGATACTTTTAAAATTCCAAACAGCATGCGCTTCCCCTAGCAGCATAGGTAACAGGGGTATGTCCCCATCGTGACAGTTGGGTTTGTTTACACAAATGAAGCCCTTATCTTAAAAATAAATGGGACCAAGTTTCCTCTTAATTCCTGCACAAAGTTATACATCTTATGGTTGCTTGCCAGGAGAATGTGACATGATATTCAGATGCTGTGACTTAGTGTGTGGCTTTAAACCAGTTTCTATTTGAAGGCAGCTGTCACATGTCCGATGTATTACACTTTCCAAGTATGCGTCTCAATAAATATTTTGAAAGAAAATTAATTTGCTCTGGAATTTAAAGTTAGGTTTGTTTGATTACCATGTGAAGTTTTACATGTTGTATAGATTTTAAACAGTACATTAAATTTTAAACAAATAGAATTATGTATAAATTTTTCATTAAATTTTTAACTTTTATAATGGAGAAATATTGAATACAATGTAATCAGTAAAAGGCGCTGGTGAGTATGAAATTAGCTGACATAAATATATTTTCATAAATCATTATAGAATAGTATAGAACAATAAATATAATTATTCCTTGGTGAATAAAATAAATGGAAAACTATTTATTCTAAAACCTAATAGAATATATACTTCAATGTGGCTTTAAAAATAAGCAAAACAGTGTTTATCAGAATGTCAATGATATCCACTCCACTGACACTCTAACGCGTGTTCATTTTGTCAGGCCGCCTTTAATCGTGACCTTCCTCCTGCTCCAGCTGAGCCTCTGCGCCCTCACTGCTTTTTCCTGTCAAGCAGTCTGACTCCCTCTTCCCTGATTTCATGGCCTGGCCCCAGGCCTCACCTGGTGAAGCCTCTGCTGCACCCTGCCCGGCACCACACGCTTTGCCCATCCTGTCACTTATCACAAACTTTATTCCAGTTGGGATTTCACTTCATCAAGAGGTAACCGAGTTCTTTGAAAGTGAACTCCAACATGGCTGCCTAGCATACTGTGGAGACATATGGTTTGTATGCAAGGAACGTTTATGGGAAGAGTAAGACTTTTCTGGGTTGAGCATGTTTCCCTCAATAAACACTTATTTCTTTTGCAAGTCAGAAAAAAATATGAATGTTGTATGTGCTGCGGCAGCCTTGGGAAACTTCTTTAAGATGTAAATGAAAACAGTTTAGATGGCTTCAGAGTTTTTCATCTTTCAGAACCCAAATGGCATGATGGCTTCTTTATACATCTAAGTACACTAAAATTGAAAAATTTCCCCCCCATATCTTTCAGAATTTAGATGGCATGCTGAATTCTTAATCCATCAATGTGATGAGCACATTTACCTCTAAAATATCATTATGTCGAATTAGCTGGAAAAAAATGTGAACAGATTTGAAAATGCCAACACCACGAAGCCTTCTTCTCTTAGGGAATCCAAATATCCTGCTGGATCAATGTTGTGCTTATTGAAAATATTTCTACAATTTTGTATTCATTCAAGAGTTATAAGAAAATCAAATGATACTAGTTTAGTACACTAGTCCAAACCCTTGACTATTAGATAGAACACCTATGCTGACACTAAATTGAGTTCAACACAATTTACCTTTGCATTAAACTTTACCATTTTATTTCAGAATTTCTCAAATTATGACAGATTTAAAAATGGCTCTCAGCTTTTAAAAAATAATTATGACAATTATGACTATATATTTAGAATCTCTATAAATTTAGTTTTAGATGTTCAGCAGATCTGCTACTCTTTCCCAGTGTGATACCCAGTTCCACCAGCTTTGGAGAATACCAGCTGACCTCTCAGAAGACTGGCTGCTGTGAGATCTCCTGGGGACCAGGAGCTAGTTTTAAACTAACAGTAAACTTCAAATGCTGGTTGGGGGTAAGGGCAGTCGTTATCTCTGGTGACAAGATGGGATAGCAAAGGCTCCCACAGATGGTGTCAGGAAGTCCTTGCTACATCCCTGGAAGATTACAAAGATCTGAGAATCAACCAGAATCATTAGAACACTAAGGAAGTTGGCCAACAGTCCCCTTGCTGAACTTTGCATGCTGCCTGATTTCTCAGTGGAGTCCATGGGCCAGCTCCTCACTCTGCACTCTAGTCCTGAGCCAGGAACGCATGCAATACTTCTCACTCCTGACTCTACAACTTGCCTAATCTCTTCCTCCCTCCCTCTCTTCTCAGCATTGGTAGCCTGACCTAAATGTTACTTGATCCACTTCCCAGTCATTCTGCAGCCAGCCCTGCTCCCACACATCAGCTCATGGCTTGTTTGCTTCCCTGGGTAATTCTTTACTATGTGAGCTCTTCTTCCAAATCTTCCTTTTCCGTATCTGACACTTCATTTGTTAACTGATATTCTGCCTCAATTAGCGTGTGCTTGAATCCCCCCCAACCCTGGGTCCTGTCTCTGTTGGACATAGCTCTCACCTCATTTCTCTTGGGTTCTTCACTAGTATAGTGTGGGAATGTTGAAGGCATACAAGCTGTCAGACTGCAAACATTCACTGCTCAGTAATATTATTGTTTATAATAATATATGTTTCTAGGTATTTTCCTAAATATTTGCTTATTTTTATTTTGTGTGTATGAGAATTTTGCCTGGATGTATGTCTGTGCACCATGCCTACATACAGAGTCAGGAGAGAACGTTATATCCCTGGAACTGAAGTTACAGAGGTTATTAGCCGTTGTGTAAGCACTAGGAATAGAACTTTGGTTCTCTGGAAGATTAGCCAGTGTTCTCACCAGATAAAACAGCTTTCTGGCTTCTGCTTCTACATACCTTTACACTATGATTTTCCTTCTCTAAGCTGTTGGTTTTGAGAAGGGAATTTTGGCATGGTGTGGAAGTGTCATTGATCTGCTCCAGTGATGTTTATAGCCTTTCGTAAATGGGAAGAACAATTAAAAAAAAAGCCTCAAACTTGGGTATAACAAAAAACAGCAGAAAATAAAAGACCTACATTTGAAAAAGCCAAATCTGACTCTTTGCAAAATGTATCAGGAAAAGGAAATAAAACAAACAAATAATTCCCATGTCTTGTGGATACCCTGACGTCATCTTATCAATCACTGCTCAGCAGTCCATAGCCTTTGCCATCCCAGTCACTCCCCTCTTCTCCTACACTCAAGCATCCTTTGCTGGCTTCCTCTCTCTAAAGTTACCTGCTGGTCTTGAATTTCAAGGTAGCCTGTTTTAAAGGCAGTAAAAAGCTGTGCTCCCAAATCATCTCTTTCTCCTTTTCCGTGATAATTTAAATCCTAGGGGAACTTTGGTCTGGCCAGATCTGGAGCCCACTGAGCAGCTCTGAAGGATAGGGTTCTGCTGATTCAAAAGAAGAAGGGGAAAAAAACCCTCTGAGCTCATAATCCTCTTTAGAAACACAGAGGGAGATCAGGCTGCTGGAGCAGGGCATCTGGATGGCTTGATCAACTCAGATGCTCTGAACTCTATCAGAAACTATTTGTGGTATCTGGGACTATCTTTGTTCCACACCACACTTCCTCTTACACTTCCCATGCTCCTTTTCACAAGAAGTATAAGAAATGACCAAGTTGCTGGTAAGTTAGTGCTTCAAGTCACTGGGCATTCCCTAAGGATTTCTCTGACTCGTATGTGTATTCTAGCTTTATTCCTATCTCTTTGACACAAACTATGGCCAAAAGCAACATGAGGAGGAAAGGTGCATTGCTTCTTTTGTTTCCATTTGTCCCTTAACATTACTGGATCACAGTCCACCACTGAGGGAAACCAAGACAGAAACCTGGAGTCAGGAACTGAAGCAGAAGCCACCAACGAACCCTGTTTACTGGCTCCTTCCCCACGGCTTGCTCAACTTGTTCATGTTTTTGTGTTTTCTTGTACAGCCCAGAATCACCTGCCCAGGGGTGGCACTGCCCACTGTGTGCTGGGCCCTCCCACATCAATCGTGTATCAAGAAAATGCCCCCACAGGCATGCTTACAGGCCAGTCAGATGGAGGAACTTTCTCAATTGTGGTTCCTTCTTCCCAGATAACCTGGCTTGTCTCAAGTTGACATAAAACTAACCAGTATGACAACGTGTTTGTTTTCTATTCTCTTCTACCTCATAAGAAATTATCCTTCTTTCTACACCTTAATTTCTGTTCCTATTTTGTATACGTAAGTATATGCCCTTAAGAATTTTCATAGAGAATGCACACTGGGAATTTTTGTTGAAAACAGAGATCCTGGGAAGTCTAGAGACACACTACGGTCTTGTCTTAAACAGATTTTCTGAATCTTGAAGCACTCTATCTAAAACACTGGTTCTAGGCCTGTGGTTTGTAGCTCCTTTGGCATCAAACGACCTTTTCAAAGGGGTCACCAAAATAATCGGAAAACATTACATCATGATTCGTAACATTAGCAACATTACAGTTAGGATGTAGCAACAAAATAATGGTTAGGGGTCACCACAACATAAGGAACTGTATTGAAAGGTCGCAATTAGGAAGGATGAGAACCACTGATCTTACACATTGCTTAGCTGCGGTTCTGGATTCTTAAACAACAGTTTTGTATAGGAGACTCAGCTATTTTCCATTGCATAACAACATGCCAATCGCATTTCTTTTATTTATATATCTGCTCTGCTGCCTCTTTTCTTACCACTGAGGAGGAGATAATGCAAGGCAGAGCCCCTGGTAAGTTCCTTGCCTAGTATCCATGCGGTCCTAGGCTCAGTTCTCTCTACGGAAAAACAAAAGTATTTCAGGGCGGCGGCGGGCGGGGGTGCTCTTTCCCATTGAAGTGGAGAAAGCATGGCCATGGGAGTTTTCCTGTCTAGCCTGGCAGGCATTTGAGGCTGGTTAGTCACATTGGGAGGGACAGGGAGAAGAATTCAGGCTGGAATCTAGGTTCCTCCACTATAAGCAAGACACAAGACCAGCAGGCCTTCTGTACCTCGCTTCCTTCATGTAGGCCCCACTTTTTCAAAGTTCCACAATAAAGTCTAAAGTTGGGGTGAGGGTAGGAGTGGGGGGGCACCAACTAGGGACCAAATATTCAACCATGTGAACTTAAAGGGGAGATTTCACACTCAACCTGTAAAGTCACCAATCCCTGGACATTTCACTAAAATTTGGGGGCAAAATCTGATCCTCACTCCCTTTTATGCAACAGGGTTGTTCCAAGCGGTTCTCACTGCCTTTCCCGCAAGTCTTATTCACTTCTAGGATGCTTTCCTCTCTTTGCTTTCTCTGTTGAGCTCAGCATCCTCTTCGAAGCCACTCCGTGTTGCTTTCCCTCTGTTAATACGCTCCCGCAAAACTGTCTTCCAAATCCTGTTCTTTTACAAAAGATGCCTTTCTCGTCTTCAGGTGACTCTGGGTGAACATATATTCTTGTCACTAATCCACACCAGTCCTTAATTATGTGCCTGGTTGCAGGCAGGGGATTGGTAAAAGATTAAGTGCCGTCCAGTCATTTATTGGGTCCGTTTCACAACGATTAGGCTTCTTTTGTTGGATTCAAACAGCAAGTAAGGAAAAGCCACTCTGGCTTTCCATGAAGCCACAGTGGCAATAGCGGAAACAAATTCAATATTTAAGGGGCAAACTGTGGGGACAATTAGATACTTTTCAGGTCAGGTACAAACGTTTATAGAATGTTCCTACATGCTGGGCCCTGTGCTTCCCTACGGCGTATGCCGACTTTGCTAGCATACTTTAGACCTCATAAACAGCTTGGAAAGCAGAAGATAAAACCTAAATACCTGGGCCCAGATTCCCCCATATTGTCTACGATATGCAACAAACTCCTGCGTTAGCCTTTTTCCAGCTGTGGGGGTGAGTGGGGGCACTGTCAAGTCTCAGAATATACCATTAAATCCAACTGTGCTGTGGTTTGGCACCACCTGGTGGCAATTTTATGACCTCCATTTAAATATCCACAAGAGATTTAGGCTCCTGACTGGTTGAGACTTGCAAACACCACCGGCTACTGTTTCTGCCTTATCAGCTTGACCCAAGGAGACTGATCCTGTGGAGGACCACAGGGGACTCTTGAATCCATTATGTACCTTCCCACCCCCCTACCCCATTGCTGCCCGTCTGGTTTCTGTTTCCTCAATCCGGGTGCTCCCTAAACTCTGTAATCACCCCCAAAGAGTAGCAACAGTAGCAATAACAAAGAAAAGGACTGTGGTAGAAAATTAAACCCATTAGTCAATTACACTAAATTATGGCAGCAGAGAGATTAATCAAGTCACAGAAATAATATCATGGATAAGAATTCAGCGTCATTTATGGAACTACACAACAACTGTGCCTACTTGAATCTATCTTATCTAGCAATCTTATCTAGTAAGCAAAAAAGCATCAGCAGAAATAATATGCAAAAGTGCAATATTGAATCGAGTTACATTATCCAAAGGAATTTATGACTTGAAAGCGGGGAGGGGGAGTTTCCTAAATTGTACATACAATTCTATCATTGAAGAGAGACGAAGTCTGGTAATTAGGCACCTGTATGGGGAGGTAGAAGACTGCTTAGCGATAAATAACATGTAACACCACCTAGTGTTGGCCATCCTCTAAGGTTAGCACATAGATGAATCATATATTACCAGCCCTAAACCTAAACAAAACCTGGACCAACTGGAATACTGACATAGGTGATGTATTCCTGAACATGTTGCTTTGTGGCTTTGAAAATTTAGAAGAGTTCTCGTTTCTGAATTGCAACTTCCCGTCTGTACATTTTGACTAACACCATCCACTCCAATGGTTGCTATGAAGTTTATATGCAAAATGATGGGTTTGGAGCAGCACCTGACACAAAATCAATCCTCATTCATTCAGCACATGAGCAGCTAAATGATTAGCAGGTGTTCTTTATCTTTATTCTTAATATTAATTTGTCTAAGGATGGCACTCATAATACTGATGTATCACCAGAGGGAGCTTGTCTGTCTCTATTCTGCTGTAATATAATTTCCCCTGGACTACATAGGCAGCAGAAGCCCAGAAAGGAGGATTCTATCTTACTCCATCCATCCAATTTTTTGATCGATGCCATTCCAGAATGGATGGGTAACTAACGATTCTGAGCTCCATCCTTACGAAAATTTTGCAGGTAGTCAGTGAGTACAGTCAGTCTCTGTGCAGGTCAAGGTGAGGCCACAGAGATGTACTTGGTTATGTTAGAAATGTGTGACTTGTATCTGGCTAAAGACGGAAGCAAACCCTCTTCTGATTCTTTTTAAACCATACAAATCTTGTTCCTGAACATTCTAATGGAAAAGCTTTTCCATAAAAATGCTGACAATGGTATTTCTTTGTTAGTATGGTTCTTACGTACCTACATTTCCCTCATGGGTCTCTATAAATCTAACAACTTATTATTTCAGAAAGAGCCTAGTAAATGTGAGAGAAAACTTCTTTTGCTTTCTGGAGTTGCTGACCCCCCAGGGTATCCTCAGAGCACTTACATAGAAAAGTTATAGTTCTAAATCACTTTCATAACTGTGTGGTCTTTAGGTTTAGGGTTTACAGGTATCTGAAGGAAAAGAGCTGCTCACGCCCTTTCCAGTCAGGCACTTCTGTCAATGAAAGCATTAGGACTTTCTGGTGATCATGGAGTTATGTACCTGTAATGCCATCTTAGGTAAGGCTGGGATTCAGAATGGTTATCTTTTGGTGGGTGGCATCCATCCATCAATCAGATGGATGTTGCTGGTGCTAAAGAATGCACCTACGGTACCCAACTATTCTAGGAGTTGTTTACCAGACTGAAGAGTGGGTTAGACTGGAGAGAGGTTGAGAAGGGCCTTGGAACAAAAGAGTACAGACATATTTGAATATTATGTAATCAGATCAGTAGTGTTGACAGGTAATGTCTGAGCACCACATTTGCACTGCATTTGCATATCGTGGCACAGGTATCAATTTCTGCTCAAAATCAACTAAAGCTATCTTTACAAAGGTGAGAAAGTAATAATATTTTTAATACCTTGAACACTATGATAAAATGATATGTAATGAGGGAATTTCTCTCATTGCATCAGTGATTCTTACAGACTTTTATTGGGCATCTATTTTGGGAGCATTTTATAGCCCTGCTTTAAAGTAATATGAATGCAAAGAATAAAGCATTCGCTATTATATAACAACAATGAAAGCAATAGTAATGGTGGTGGTGCTGCAAGCAAAAGTGAGTTCTTTTGCAATAAAGGCAACATTTGTGCTTTAGAATTTCTAGTGTTATTTTCATATGCCAACTTTTTAAATCTATTCCATGTCCCTCGATACAAGACTTTCACCTTCACCTTGTTCATGAAGATATTAAGTCACAGAAGACTAATTCAAGGCCCCACTGTGCAGACACCTCCTGGAATCACAGTTGTCTTTTGTTTTATTTTTCCTTTATACAGATTCCTAGTGGTTTTCTTCCTTTTCCTGGAGATTATAAGAATGAAGTGTGTTATCATTTTACCTTGGTAGCATTGGAATGGATTTGCAATCACTTCTAAGGATCTGATTCCAGCATCAGTGATACCCAAATGCTGAGATTAGCAGTGTGTGTGTGTGTGTGTGTGTGTGTGTGTGTATTTGTGGTACCTGGGGTTCTCTGTCAACCTAGTTAAGGGCTTCCTGGATTGTAGCAAGGCCATTTACATAGGCAGGTTTTGCTGATTTGTCAGAATACAGAAAGTTCTCATAGACTTGCAAACCATAACACTGGGGGGAAGGGTTAGCTAACAAGAGGAAAAACATCTGTACACAGGAAGGATGCACTCCACCATTCTGCTAATCTTAGCTCAAATCTTCTTGGATGGCCCATTGCATCCCCACAGTGCTCCCACAATGGGAGCCACACTACAAAGCTCAGAAAGGATGCAGATGTGACGCCTAATCTATCTGAATGACAGTGGCAGAAGGAAGGTTCTCATAGTCACCTATGGTCCCTTTCCAGAAACTGTGAAACCCAAGGGGTGGAAATCATTTCCCCGAAGGGTCATATACCTCTTGTAACCAGGAAAGAACTCTGCAGGCATGTTCACTACTACTGGGGGAAAGAAAGTGGCTGGGAAGAGGGGAGAGGAACAGACACTGTTAGCTTCTACATTACCCAGGTACATTGAGAAACACATATCTCATCTCAATGGAGCTGAAGTTTAGTGTGGTTTCTTATTATCATGAAAAAGGGGGGAGAGATCTTCCAACATATTTATAAGATTTATGCACAGTAATTACACATACCTATATGGTGAAGTATTTCAATATGTGCATGCGACACATAGTGACTGGAACTGAGGAAATGGCACATCTAAGGTTTCAAACATGCCATTTCTGCAGTGAGAATATCCAAATTCCACTCAGATAGTTGAAATAATTCATTAATTGTTTTAGAATGTTACATTGCTGTGTGCCAGGGCTTAAGTGTGAAATGCCATCTATAGGCTCACGTGTTTGAAAACTTAGTTCGCAACTGATACAGCTGTTCTCAGAGGTTATGGAACTTTTAGGACATTGGGCCTCACTAGTGGAGTAAAGCCACTGTGTTATGGTTTTTGTCTCTTTAAGAGGCAAGCCACATCCACTCCCAGTGACCC